>JBBIGA010012640.1:0-15068 GCA_037576975.1 Alestes dentex | reverse complement strand
AGAGAGAGAGAGAGAGAGAGAGAGAGAGAGAGAGAGAGAGAGAGAGAGAGAGAGAGAGAGAGAGAGAGAGACAAAGAAGCCTATATTTAGTGCTCTATGGTCAACACACACAGGCCACTGTCTCCTCAGGCTTAACCAGCATCTACATCTGTGCGTGCACATGGGTGACCGATGAACTGATTCGATACATGAAGAAAGAACGGAGGCAGATGGCAGATCTCTGCATTACTGAAGACTCAAGATGATGTCACCCATTTAACAATTTCTTATGCTTTTTTACTTTTTAACATTTTTTTTTACCAGCAATCCTTTTGACTGGATGTCAGCAGAGACAAAAGATAAAACAGTAAGTACAATTTTTTTGACCATACAGGCCAGAAATCTCTATTTTTGCGCTGAGATGATACTTGGATCAGTCTGTGGGTCACCTATTATCAGAAATCCTACTGATTCAGGAGATCTTGCAAGGCATTTTTCTAAAGAGAAAATCCAGTTTGGCTGTAGAAATGGAGTCTCCTCTAAATTATTATTATTTATTTCAACTATGACAGGATCCATTCGGCACAGTTTCCTCTGGTTGTAATGGCCTAATTCAGGATGCTTCAATGAGTATTCTGCTTTTCTGCCTCCATAAGTCCACTCGCGTGATGTGTTTAGAATGGGGGTCTAATGGCCAAACCTGATTTGCTTGATGTATGAGGGGTCACTTGCATGTCAGCCAATCCGGTTCCTCTGCTACATGTTTTCCTTCAGTGTACAGAGCATGTGGCCATGCTGCGGTCATTTCTTTGTGTGTTGTAGTTGCAGAGCCAGTAGGGGGCATCCTTGCCTTCATAATTGCCGATCTGCCTTCAGCAAGACTCCACCCTTTTCCAGGTCATTTTCTATGATGCTGGATAGGGATCTACTTATTACCTCTAGATTTACTCCTGCAATCAGTCAGACCCTCCAGCTGGAACAAAAAGAGCTGAAACTGCATTCATGTACCCTTCACCGTCCTGCCTCAAAGCACAATATTGTGCTTTGTCCTGGACGTGATGTCTCCTGTGATGGCTTTTCTAGGCCTTCCATGCCTTTCAGTGTCTGAGATTTCATTGTTACTCTCTTCAGCCCCATGAGCTGAGAGCCATCCATCTATCCTCATGTTCCGCTCACATGTGTAATAGGAAATTAGATCTGTCAGGGTGAGTTTCCATAATGCTCAGACGGCTGAGACAAATGAAGTCTGCTGAAACTCAACACTCTGTCTTTCATCTGTTCTTTCCATCTGTTTATCCTTCTTTACATTGGTACGGATGGCAGTGATAGTTTGGAAAAGAAAAAACCCAGTTTGTCTGTGTTTATAGATAACACTATGTCATATTGCATCAGAAACTACACAAAAAAGTACATAATTATCTCCTAAATTTTTGATTTAGAATGTAAACATTGTTAAGGCTTTAAAACATACCAGCGTACATCTTACCCCCTGGTAAGCTGTAAACTAAGCTGTAGAAGTGGCTTGTTTGGGATGTCACAAAAACATCAGTATGTGCATCACCTGATTTTTTTTATAGACAACAAACATGTCTTGGCTGATCTACATTTGGGGTAAGAGGAGAACTGTGTGTATTAGTACAACTAATAAAGCACACATCTGTCATTTTTGTTCTGTATGCATTTGTAAGCACATTCATTTTTATTCTGTATGCATTTATGAAATTTGGCAGACACTCTTATCCAGAGCGACTTAAAATAATTAGTTACAGGGACAGTCCCCTGGAGCAACTGAGGGTCAAGGTACAACGGGTTGCCTACTGGCTAGGGCAGGAAGTTTTGGGTTCAATTCCCAAGACCTCTGAGAGGAACACAGCACCCATGGAGCAGTGTACCGTCCCCACACTCTGCTCCCCGGGCGCTGTGTTCCTGCCTGCCCGATGCTTCACTTGGTGAATGGGTTAAATACAGAGGAAGAATATCCTGTTCACGTATGGTGTGTTCATGTATGGCAGAATTTTCACTTCACTTAAGTGTCTTGCTCAAAGGCACAATGGTAGAAAGTGGGGGTTTGAACCTGCAACTTCGTGGTCATCGGGTTCACAGACAAGTGTTTTACCCACTAGGCCACTAGGTTATGTATTTAATTCTGCCATACTACTCTTTATTCATTACTACTACTAATAATAATGCATTTTATTTATTGTCACATTTCTCTTAATGATGCCTTACAAGAACACTAAAACAATAAACAAACACTAACAGTATATAAAGTAATTAAGACTAATTAAAAATAAAATATAACAACAATTACTTAATAGGGTACATTCATTAAAACTGGTGTCAAACGGGATGTGCAAGTTTAAAAGGCATATATAAGACATGATTTAAAGGTAGAAAATGAATCACTGTTCTGGATATCATGAGGAAGAGAGTTCCACAGGCGAGGAGCAACTCGGCTGAAGGCTCTAAACCCCAAGGTAGTCGAGTGGGTGGAAGGTATAGTGAAACTGACAGAGGCAGGTTTGATTGGAGCTGCACAGCTTTCTCACTGGTCTGACCTTCAGATGCTGAATTGTCCCAATATAACGATGAACTAATAGTGAAATGACCCAATCAAGTTTTGATTTCCAGTGGGTGGGACACATTTCATAGGGAAATTGTCTCATCAGTTAATTTTCCAGCTGTTCTTGAGTTGAAGAGGGTGCGGTGTAGAAGGTTCTCCAGCAGTGGTTTGGGAACCACCCCCAGGCCTTCTGGTCTGTGTCAAATGGTAAACAGCAGCAGCTCTGTGTGTCAGGGTTCTTTTACTGATGGAATTACTCAGGAAATGTAACATGCAAGTAAAATATGTGTTAATATTTGTCTTACAAGCTTTAGTGAATCCATGGAATGTCTGATGTCTGTGTTTTATCTAGAAAGGACAAAATCGTCATGTGCAATACCTATAGCTTAGCACTGACATGCTGCTAGAATCTCCTTAGGGGAGTTAGAAGATATTAGTTTGACTTAATATTATATTATACTATATAATTATATACTATATATTATTACACTGCATAATACTATTGTTCTTGTCTCTGTGTCTCTATGTGTTTGTGCAGTCATAGCATAGGCAAGTTCCTCCAGGATCAATAAAGTTCTGATTCTGCTTGGTGTTATCCTAGAAGTTTGTTTTTTTCCTTGTTTTTTGACCACATGTTGATTTGATTGATGGAAGCTCTAGGCTTATGCACAATGGACTCATTATTCACTATTGATTCATAACTATAGGTAATTTTCAAAGAAAGTTTGGAATGGTTTCCTATGCTTTAATATAACAGAGATGGAAAAAACACCCATCAGCCAGAAAGAATAGGTGAAGCAGTGATTTAAAAAAGGTGGGAGAACACTCAGTACGAGGTGCCATCTCTCAGGAACCACTCAATCCGTGATCATTAACACCACTCCACACACAGAGAGAGAAAGAGAGACGAGTGTGAATAAGTATTGCTGTGACTGAAATTAGAAACTGGCAGTGCTGGAAGTTACAGGCTGTATCTCTTCACCTGGTGTAAGTGAGGGAGGCAATAGAAAGTGGAGGAGACAGAACAGTCTGAACGTCTGTGGATCACCTGATATCAGAATAAAAGAATAATATCTTAATAATAGATAATAATATGTAATTTTATAGTGTATTCCTCCTTTTCTTGTCCACAGACTGCTGCATAGGATTATTCTGGGAGAAGATGGATGAAGTTTTTGTGGTCTTCTGCTTCTCTCTATCCATGCAGTGTGTTGGGGGCCTCCTTGAGACCGCTCTGCCCTGAAGGTGAGATAAAGAAGATCTCTGTAAACTATGAAGCTCCAGGCTTATAGAGCTGTGTGGGACAGGTAGGGGTCCTGGAGCGAGAATGCCTGTCCAGCAGTAATGGACCTCAGAAGATGCATGCCTCAGCTCCAGGACTGAGTAAAAATATCCATCCGAGCTGGATCCCCGCCAGTGAGTCCATTTACTGGCTGAGAAAATCGGCATTTCAGACCTGAGCACAGTAGGAGTATTTTTAAAGAGGCCAGTTCCTGTTGATTTCGGCGCAGGGAAGCGAGGTGGAAGCTTTGCTTTGAAACAGCTGCAGGCTGCTTCACTGATAGAGATGCTGAAATGTGATTTAATGGGGCATAGAGGGCACTCAGAGTGAGTTTCAATATGTGCTTGTGATTAGATCCATTGTTTTTGTCCTCATTTCAGACTGGACCCTGGCTGCAGTGGCTGCCGAAGTGACGGATCTGTGACTCCTTGGCATGTGTCAGCATCTTCCCTGCTCCTCCCTCCGTAGTGAGTATATGATGATTCATACTGTACGCAGATCAGTCAGGTTTATTGGTTCTAATGAGGTGTCTACAATGAGGAAATAGAGTCAAGCTAGGGATGTTAATGTCTGGCCTTACAGTGATCTCATTCCAATACAACTGATTCAGTGCATTATGAAATCTTAATATATATTATTTTAGTTTATTTTAGAAAAAGTACACTGACTATCCAACAGAAGAACAGTGTATAAATTTATACAGCTGTCTGTGGAAAACCTTGTATCCCAATTTTTGTGTCATTTTTTCACGTCATTTGGAAATGGTAGCTATATGTAAAAATTCAAGTACTCTATTCAATAAATAACAACACAAATCATTCATAAATAATATACTGTAATTCAATTTTATGTAAAATTATCTGCCTAATGTCTCAAGACATTATAGGTATTCATTTAAAGATTAAGTATAATTATTTAAATAAATGAAAATGTATTATGGTTTTGAAATCAATTTGTTTTGCATTCAACATGTAACTTGACCAGGGATGTCCACCATTTAGTATACAACGAAATATATAGAATGATGAATTTTACCCCTGCCTTATACCCCTAAGTCAATTATTTAAGACCTACACCCTATAGGAGAGTGCATATAGCAGCTATAGTAGCATAGTCATCACTGAAAAAAAAGGATCAAGAGAGGTACTCAGACTGATTAGTTTCATCTGGTAGTTTGATTATCCAAGATAATCAGATATATCTCTCTTCATGGTTTGTGTAACTGAATTAGTTTCTTGTGCAGTCATGCAGTACACCTATATGGTTTTGAAATCAATTTGAATTAAACTATGGCCACAGAAATTCTACATTTAAATCGGTTGAAGTGATGATATAACTTGTGTAAAGGTTAAAGAATTTCAGTCTAAAATAAGACATGGTGACAAAACCCAAAGTACAAACAGTTCAGACTGGAATGAGCGTGGACAAATCATGCAGTCATGTGCATCCCTGTTTCTGGTCACAAGGCAGTAATGTGATGGTGCAGAGGGCTGGGGCTGAGGCTGATCTGGAGTCAGAGCGAGGCAAGGCTCGTTCCTCTGTTTCTGTGCTGCGGTATATTAGGAGCTTTGGAACATGCAAGAATCTCAATATGGTTGAAGATCCTGTGTAGTAGAACTGTGTCGTGTAGGATCCAAAATATGGGTTACTTATTCATTTAGTTTAGTTTTGCTTAGTGTGAGTTATGTTACTGCCTGATGAATAAACACAGGCTGTGTTATTCCATACTCGAGACGTTTTTATTAGCGCTACACATCAACCAGCTGGACAGCTTGACAGACCAGAACTTACTGCCCATATCCAGCATAACTCTAAAGTAAAATGTAGACATATATAAAATAGTCCCTGGACGGTACACTCACATGAGAAGGTATGCATGCTTCAGAGATTAGACTGCAAAAAAAAAAAAAGATCTTGGCAAATAGACTAAATCTAGTCTATATATTTAATATACGGTATTTCATAGGAATATTGTATTATATGATATCAGCCAGAATAAAGCAAAGTGGCCCCTTATAGTCATGCGTGAACACACCACAGTGCAGCACACAGCGTGAACAATGTGAAATTCTTTCTCTGTATTTAATCCATTCACCAAGTGAAGGTTCCACCAATGGGGGGTGCCCGGGAGCAGTGTGTCAGGATGGTACCTTGGTCAAGGAAACCTCAGTGATGACACTAGCAGTCTGGGGATTCAAACCCATGACCTTCTGATCCCAGTGACGACTCTGTAACCACAAGCCCACCATGTTTCTAGTAGGGATGCATGATGATAATATTATCGACAGACTGAAATAGATTTTGAGCATCAGACAGAGTTTTGATGTAATGATTCTGTGGGCAGCGGAGGATGTAGAGGGGGCGCCAGCACAAACACTGAGACTGTATTTACCAACACAGTACCAACACTATACGACTTACAGTGGGTCAACAATGGGAACAAAGACACAGGAACAGTTAGGGCATTCACCCTATAATCAGAAAATCATGGGTTCGAATCCCAAGACTGCTAAGTGCCTTTGGGGTGTCCTTGAGCAAGGGACCGTCGCCACACTCTGCTCCCTGGGCGCTGTGTTCCTGGCTGCCCGCTGCTTCGCTTGGTGAATGGGTTTAAATACAGAGGAAGAATTTTGTGGTGCGGAATGTTCATGTATAACAGAATGGGCGCTTTCACTTTTTTTGTTTAAACTTTTTTGTATATTTTCAACACTGCTGTTCTATTTAAAATACTGTTCCATTCCAGTCACAGGACTTTCTAACAGTGAATTGTGTACGTTCATGACGTCAATGAGCTCATGAGCAGTTCAGCTTAGCAATCAGCACTTTTGTTTTGTTTTGTTTATACATGCTTCCCCTTGGGGCAATCTTTAAGAAGCACAACATTTCATACCATTGCTATGCAGACAACACTCAATTTTACCTTCCAGGCCCGATTTTCAGGTTCGATCGCGCATTGTCTGAAGTCTTAAACGCAGTTGTCTTTGGGGGAGGGACCAGCGCAAAACGCTATATTGCCTGTAGGAAAAGTGAACATCAATTCATACAAAATTCACACTAAGTAGTAATGTTGGCAGAGAAACTACCACATAAGTTTTAAGTAACTACTGCCTGACCCTTTCTGCACACATTTTTGTAAAGGATTTGTTTGACTATATTGCGCTCTTCACTTAGCAAACACAAACTCCCTCTACCATAAACACCAACTCCCACAATTATTTCACTATTGGCCCTTTTATAGGCACACACTGGGAAGAGATAATGACAAAAACGCAGACAGTTTGGTGTATTATATGTGATTTTACTGTAACTATCAATTAGGTAAAAATGCAGGATCTTGAACCTTAAGTCAAGACTGAGCTATGATTTTAGCGACTGAGCATAGTGCTCCTCACCCATCTGGACCATGCTAGTTCTGAACCCCCAAGAACAGAAACCCACAAACCCCTAATGTCTTACTGCCCACAACCTGTTTAAGGGAAATTTAAGCGTCCAACTGAGAGTGAGAACAGTTTAAGCCGCGGCAGGACGACTCCCTGCAGTGCTAGCGTTAGCCATGTTAGCTAGCGGATGCCGAGCAGAATGCCGGTACTGTTCCGGTACTTTAACACCGACTTGCAGATTGTGGAGGTCAATGTGCTGTTTGTGTGTCTAGAGTGAAGGATCTCCACACATGTGATGTGTGTCTGTGTTCTCGGCTGCATGTCTCTCGTTTTGTTGTGGTTAGATTCCTCTCGCACCAACGGGCCCTTTTTATGAAGGGACTATAATAATTGGTAAAACCAAGGGACGTGTGTCAGCGTCAGCCAGTCAGAGGTAGAGACTGCATTGTGTACAAGTGAGGGCAGAGAGAGGGGGAAAAAACACACGACTAGTCAACTTCTCTCAGGGGGCATCGACTCGTGCCTCTGAAGTCGACTAGTCGACTTTTGTGTTAAATTTTGTTAATATATATGTATGTATATATATATTCCTTAACTTTCCCCAAAAGTCCTGTTTCATTATCAGCCCATTTTACCCAGATTCAGTGAAGATTTGCTGTTTTTAGTCATTTTCTGGTATAATGAGAAGAAAAGAAAGTGGCCAGGCTCCTAATAAACTGGCCAAGTGGACGGAAGTGGAGTCCATTCCTCTAAATAAGGATTTTATTCATCTAATGCATTTGTAACTCTTCAGAAGTAAATATCATGTAATATTATATTGTACAGTACAATATTATATAATTAGTGTATCCCCCACCCCCCCCCCCCAAAAAAAAAAAAAAAAACCCCAAACAAACCCAAAATTAAATGGAATAAAAACCAATTATCTTTCTGGCTGTAAAACCACTCCCCTAAGTGTGTAGCTCTTCAGGTGTGCCTACATTCAAGCTTGCTGATTGTAAAACTGCCTTTTACTTCCAACTTGTATTTAAAAGTATGACCACTAACCCCGTTTAGATTCCTCTGAGCTAATGCTAACACTGTTACTCCTCTGGTTGTGGGGAAATTCCCTGTAGTGTGAGTGTGTAGCTCATTATAACAGCACAGATTCAGCTCTGCTTAACTGGGAAACTGTTTTTCTACACTTGCTGCATAGCTCCCCGGTATGGATGCTGAAGCCCATTAGGGTTCCTCAGAGCTAATGCTAATGCTGATTAGGCATGCAGATCAAGCCTAGCCTGCGCTCAGACAGCACTGCAGGTTTTGTTCAGAAGTATGATGAACACAGGCAAATTTTGCTGAATGAGCTTTGAGCAACCATCCCCCACACACACAATCTACACAAACACACACACACGCATGCATGCATGCATGCACGCACACAGTGATTTACTGTCCATGAATCATCAGTCAGAGCTCAAGCATTTGTGCTAGACACTATGACACATTATTTTTTCTCATGACAAATTCTGTCCTATGCTCTTGAGGAACATTGCCAGGGAACATGTGTAGTGCCACGGATATTAGGGGGTGTTTAAAGATATGCTGAGTGGCTTGTAGAAGTATTGGAGAAAGGAGCAGAGGACGTGGGTGTATATCACAGGATTATTCTCTGAACAGCCGACTGCTTGTACAGTGGAGATTATCATAGGTTTTGTCCAGCAGAGAACAGAAATAGAGCTACGCTGACTCAACCCATGTATTATGGCTACCAGCAGCGGTGAGGTCCGTTTAATTTAGGACGAAGGCAAAAGTGTTTTAGAAGGTTCAGTGAACTCATGATGCATTGTTGTACAACCACTTTCCTTTCAAATGTAAGACTCCATCAGAAGGCTCTGTTTTGCAGGCTTTTTAGAGAAGTATGCAAAGGGGAGAAGTCAGCTGGTTTCATTTTGCCATGTTTTGCTTTGCAAAGGGGAAGTATTTGTTCCTGATTTGTCCTGTCCTGGTTTAATCTGATTCAAAAGCTACATTTAAGCGAAGCCTTAGCTGGGGTGAGTTCTATACTGTTTTATCTTAAATGCCTATAAATGCCTTTCAATACCTTCACTGGGTAAATATCTTACAATTTTGCTGTGTTTTCATTAAGGTCCACTAATGACAAATGTCATAAGTCTCTCCTCATGTCCACATGTCCAAACCAACGCAATCTCCCTTCTCTGGCTTTTCTTCCAAAAGGTCCAAATCAAGCTAAAATAAACTCATTCCTGATTCTGTTCATCCTCGTCACTTCAGATGCAAATCTTAACAGTGTTATACCCCGGGTGCCCTTCCTGACGTAACCCTCCTCATTTACCCGTACTTTGGACTGGCACTAAGAAATACACCGGCTAGAATGCCTTTTTTGTGACATTACAAAAACAATAACTATAGGTTGATTGGTATATTGAACTTTTTAAACAGTGTTTTCACATTTGTAATGAAAAAGTAAGTTTTCCATTATATGAGCCTGCTTAATGAGATGTACTTGTCTTTGTAGGAACTGGTACTTTCCAGTTACTTTCCAGGTGCATTTGATCTATTATGTTTGCTATCTTATATTTGTAAATATTTCTACCTCACAGGCTTAATCTTAATTATTATTATCCTTAATACAGTGAATTTAAGTCAGTGAATTTTAGCCTGGAACGTTTTCTCAGGTGTTTAGTCAAATTGATTAAAATGCTGAATTTCAGCTTGAAGGAAGCTGATGAATACTTTAGGATGTGCATTTTTAGAGAGCCTTGCCGTTTTCCTTCCTTTAAATCCCAAATAAGGCTCTGCTTGTCAAATGTGAGGAAGAGTTGAGTGGATGTGCCTAATACTGTTGGCTAATCTCCATCAGGAAGGCCCAGTTACACCATCTTTGCCGAAATTTGAGCATAATCCTGACTCTTGCATGCTATATTTTGTGCGTCTGTGGTGCGTCCCTCTTTGATCAACAGTGAAGTTACCTTCAATGTACAATGACCTACAGAGTGGTTAAGCATTTGTGCAATCTCTTCTTTTGACTGCTAGCAGTTTGCTTTGCCGTTCTATTGACCTACTTCCCCTCCTACATACACTAGCCTCCGAATATATACCGCCTACCCACCACGGCATCAGAGGATTCACATAACAGCCCACTTATACCGTTTTCATTCAGTCTATGTTTCACATCTGAACTGTGTCACTTACATAAAGGCTGTGATTTGAGGGTGCCTGATGGTGAGAGAGTGCAGCTTTCATGTTCAGCTTTATTGGTTGGGCTGTCATCTCCCCTGTCTACACAGATTTTTGGAAGTCTGATACTGCTGAACATGTGTAAGTGCATATCCGTCTTCACTGTCATAATTTGCATTACCTTGTCTGCTCAAGGTAAATGTACTGAAAGGCCAGACCTGATACTTTATGCTTGAACTTCCAAGCTTGTGGCTCTTGCGATGAGGAAAAACTGTAATGTTTGTTTGTCTCAATATATAAAGCATGTGAAACTTAAGTGGTTTATTTGGGCAGCCAGCGACACAGCACCCGGGGACCAGTATGAGGGGATGGTACATTGCTCGAGGGTACCTCAGTGGTGCCACTAGCAGTCCTGGGATTTGAATCTATGATTTTCTGATTGCAGAGGCAACACCCTAACCACTAGACCACCAGCTGCCCCAAAGGAAGACCTCAGATAGAGACTGCAGGCATCAGCCCTGTTACCTCTCGCATGTTTGTCAGGATGAATGGCCAACAGTTCACCCGGTGTGGCGTGGAGGATAAACCCAGTCGTGGAGTGGCACGAGAAAGTTGGTAGTCCATGCACTTTACTCTGAGAAAGCTCTCTAAATAGAGTAGAGATTCCCACCTTGAATCCGTGTTCTTATATGCACACAAAACAGTGTAACCAGAGTACTCACGGCCCTGAAGAGATGAAGCTGGTATGCTGAAGGGTGAGGACTCAGTGACTGAGCAGTGGCTACCACCTTGACCTTGAATTATATAACTTATTTCGCATTCGCTTCCAAGTCCTCTTACGCATCACATGACTGGTGTGCGTGACAATGCTCTACCGTTTGAGCTAAATCCTCACCAAAACCCAGGATCTTCTCATGTAATTCAGCTTTAATAGAGAGGCATAACAACAGCATGCAGTGACTCAAAACAATTTGCAAACTACCAAACTATCCAGCTATATGTGGCTTGCCCACTGTTTCCTAAAATTCTTCTCTTTGTCCTTCCCACGGTTCATATGAACATGTTGCTGAACACCTGTCCGTGAGCAATGTCAGAGGCTAATGGACTAGCACTGCACTTGGATGCTGACATGCCAACATTTGCTATGGCTCATATGGTCCATCCTAATTAGTGTGGTGCCGGAGGCATCTAACACCAACTCAACACTAGCATGATAATCATGGCATCAGTGCTGGCAGGGGTTGTGAACGGGTCTGTTATTATGGCCGATTAGTGCAGATCTGTGATGTCATTTTATTTTATTCATTGCCCCAGCAGTGCTTTATGCTTGGCTCATCTCGCACGCACCTGCATAACATGATTTAAGCTTGTCTTAACATGTGCCTTAATGCAGGGCATGCCAGGCAAGTCTTTTTTTAGCTTGCAGTGACAATGAGAAGTCCACACACACAATACCATGCCACCACCAAGAATTGCTGCTGTTTTATTTCAGAATAGCTGCTATCTTATAGTTCATCACTCCAATACCCAACAAATAGAGAGTGTTCCCTACCGTCATACGAATGTTAGGATAACATCAAATGTTCTCATAATAATATGACATGGGCTCTTTCCTTAAGAACCATCTTCTGGGAACAGTAATAAAACTGTAGGTTTGACCATCCTGGGAACATGCAAGCATCCACAACCTGGTGGCTTGTTAATATCTAGCCAGCATTATTCCTGAGGATAGAAACTGACCAGTGATGACTGAGGTGGGGGGTGTCAGCAGTGGGCTACAGTCTGTAACTGACACCCATGTAGTGGAATTATAAGCTACATGTAGCTCATAGTAAAGTGACTATAAGTGCTTTAAATCTTGAGTTTATTTTAAAGCTTTGGGAAACTGATTGCCTCACTTTTTCTGATTGCCTCACTTATTTCTTATATTCTTCCATTTTTGTTTGCAGTTTAGTTTTTAAAAAATATTTGACAGTTAGATGATAGAGGTCTGCGCGGGACTGATTTACCATCCCGCTCCCGCACGCTCCTGCAAGTTTCTGTCCCGCTCCCGCAGAAATGTGTAATATCTCGACCCGCTCCCGCCTGCATCTGTTACGGTTTGTTCAGCTCCCGCCGGCTGAATCCCGCAAGCAAGGCTGGTGGAGTATAGGGTGGGCCAAAAATACCGGACACATTTTAAATGCTATAATATCTTAGCTTATAAAATTTATTTGTTGCCTAACTGACATACAGGAATTTATGAAACATAGGCTATATTATGTGGGCACGACTCCAGTTGCGAATGAAAGAGGTCTTTTATATAAGGGTAGATTTGGCTAACCAGTCTTCCACAAAAAAATACAACCAACAACGTTTCTAACTAGGCTACAGACCTGAATAAAAAAAATATCTAAACAGTCTCAATAGAAACATTTCACAGTCAAAATGAGAGAAATATAGGGAAAGACTGAAATTTGTGGCGCGGCTCTGGGTTTATTCCAACCTCAGTCAGTGCTCATTGCGCTCATAGTGCTTCAATTCTGCCGCCTGGCGTCCCAGAGATTCCCGGGCAACGCAAACATCCGCAGGTTAGGTCGCCTACCATATGTCTTGTTCCCCACATAAAAACAAACTGTAAAATGTATTCAAGGCGTTTGTCCAGAGAACAATGTCTTTGTCCCACTCCCGCAAGAAACTCTCAAATGTAGACCCGCGCCGCATGCTTTTGTGCTGCGTCCCGCGGGTCCCACGGGCGCCCCGCCCCGTTGCAGACCTCTAGTAAATGGTAAAATTAGACATTACCTACTTACATAAAGCATTTGCCTATGTTTTTTAAACCTAAAAGTCTGTGTGTGTGGCTTAGGCTTAGCTCTGCCCACACTCAGCACAATTTGCATTATATATACATTTATATTAACAAATTTCATGGTTTTGACATGAAGCAGTACATCGTTTCTGAAGTTCAGGATCAAAACTTCATATTTAATTTAATATAGTACTTTTACCTAAAGCACACTTTGTGTATTATTGTCATTTATAGTCTACAAAGTAGCTGATTATAATAAAATAGATAAAGGTGTTTATTAATAATATATGTAACATTTAAATTATTTTCAAGAATGTATATTCAAAGAAGACCCCAGATGTTCCTCAGTGCATTTTGAGGTGTAGAAGTACTGGACTAAAATACACATGCAGTCTGACCATGCCCACTGCTCTGACCCCACTCAGTCCAGACACAGGCAGCAGAGCTAATCCCACATCTGCTACTGTGGCTAATCTGCCTTCTCAAGTCAGTCATAGGGCGAATTAAGCGGTGATTTGGACACTAACTAAAAGGCTCAGGGGTGAATGGAGGGTAAAGGATGAAGAATGGTTTTCAGTTCAGAGAGGGGGAGATTGATCTTCATTTTAAACCACCTCACGAGACACATAATCAGTGGTGGTTTTCATGACCTCATGAGTGGCCAGGGCAATAGGTTTAGATTAAGACTCTCATTATCTAAAGGGTTCTACTACTGCTTTTAGCTAGCAAGAGACAATACCGTGTACATCACACATGCACTTTAAAGGGTCACATCCTCCATTTTTCTAGGTATTTAATTTTTTCTTTTGATTACTTTATGTACAATAGACAATCATAATTCATTTCTCACCTCTGTTGCTTCCATAGATTCATACATGTTGTTTTTGTAACTGTACCTTGAAAGCCACTAAATGTAAATGAACTTCTTTTCTGATTGGCTGTATAGCATTTTGCCAAACTTAACACAGTCAGGTCTGAAACACTTCTGTGAAATTCAATGTGACTGGTAGTTTTTAAGTAGTTTTTTTTTCATGTGGCTTTTGCATAGTAAATTTATTGCTGTAAAAAGAATAATTTGGTGGTTGGGGAGTTGCCCCTGCGTTTAGAATGTCATGGGTTCGAATCCCTTGAGTAAGGTACCCCTGGAGCTGTGTTCCTGGCTGCCTGCTGCTTCACTTGATGAATGGGTTAAATGCAGAGAAAGAACTTTACACTGTTCACGGTGGTGTGTTCACACATGACAAATGGACACTTTACACAACTTTCATGTAATTTTCCACTTGCCACAAATGTAGCTAAGACATGTCTGGATTCTGCTTTTTTTTAGTATAGAACTGGAGCTACATGGCTAACATAGCCAACAAATGCTACAAGTCTATAGTCACAATATCAACTTTAGCCTCACAGCTGTAACTCTAAACTAAGGAAGCAATACTTGGAAGCAATATGTACATTTTTATATCTGGTGTAAGTGAAAAAAATGTGTGAATCAGATTAGTTTCTGAACTAGTGCTATATTTAATGTAACACCATTGAATACAGGTCAGCTGTATTAGACAGCTTTATCCAATTGTCTCGACACTGCAGTTCCCCTGATTATTCTGATGATAGTCACTCTCATTCTGCAGCCTCATTTTAACACACTGGTTCTCATGCAATGGAACGGACCCCCTACATTCCTGTGGGGGGACGGACAGCTTGTTTTTAATTGTGTTAGTTGTAGGACAGACTGGTCGGCTGAAGTGAATGGATGGAGAATTGGATTAGGAGTGACTGGTTCTGGGAAACATGTCTTTAGAGAGATAAAGAGAGGAGAGAAATGGGGAGAGAGAGAGAGAGAGAGAGAGAGAGAGAGAGAGAGAGAGAGAGAGAGAGAGAGAGAGAGAGAGAGAGAGA
>JBBIGA010012629.1:0-15068 GCA_037576975.1 Alestes dentex | reverse complement strand
GCATCACTTGTTAGATTGGATTGTTTGTTACAGAGATAGTGTTGGTGTTTTGGCTTGCTAATGTTGCACAGGTAGTGCTTTCAAATCACACCCCCCACCTCCCCAATGCTAAATCAATGCCCTAGTGGCCTACCCTCACTAAACACCGTTAGGGAAATGAGGCAGGCATTTAGGAGATGGCATAGCACAGAGAGAGATGCAGTGTGACTTGACAATAATGGATTATAATTGCATTCATTATGCAGAGTTGTTTTCAGCCAGGCTAACTGGCTGAATATCATTCATTTTAGATGGGCATTATGACAGCATTAAAAATAAGAGCAATTATCTTTATTATTGATTATATCTAATTTGTTGGATGTTTTTTGAGAATATGTAATGCATGAAAGTATGAATCAGAGGAACAGAAGTATGCATAACAGAGATGAGTGTACATTTATTTGTGTGTTTTTTTTTTTTTAGTCAGTGGTTTAGTTTTATCTATGTAATCGGTTAACTACTTAAGCACTCAATCCACTTTACAATTTGTGGTCACTTTATTAGAAACCCCTTGTAGCTCCACCTGTTCATTTACAGACTGGAGGTGAGTTTTAATGCTGGTTCGTTGCACATGGGTGATGCCATTTATTGGTCTGTACAATATTTACATGAAATGCCCCGATGGATCAGGTTCATTTCATTTTAACAGATTTCCTGAGCATATGCACAAATATCATATATAGCACTAGCACTAACGTTAGCTGCCTCTCTCGGTTCGGTAGCAACAGTCCCAACGTCTGATGTGCTACCACTAGCAGACGGTTGGTCTTCTTGATCAGCTTGTTTGGCCTTCTTTTTAAAGAAATAGCTCAACGTGCGTTGTTGCTTTCTTCTTTTTGACATGTCAGCAACAATGCCTTGTAAACATGTATTGCTAACTAACCGACCTTGTGTGAGTGGGGGGGAGTGGGTGGGGCTGCAGGCAGCGCCCCCACGAGCGTGCAAACAGGCTATGTTTTTTTCATGAGTAATAAGCTCTAAATATAATTTTATTTTAGTTACTTTACACCTGTGAGAAAACCCATGCCCAAAATGGCATTTATTTGGTCATCATATCAATATTTTAGAGCTCCCTCAAAATTTCACAAATCATGTTTCCAGGGGAGCTCATGTCACCACTAGGGAAGCGATAGCTCCCCCTGCTCATCCCTAGTTCGCACCCTGCTTCTACGAACCGTTTGGACGGCTCCCCCATTGTTACGTAATAGTTGGAAAATTTGCATAGAACCACCCCTCATCTGTCGAGCCCCCACCGACTAGATTAGTTGAAGATCCGGCATTTTTGTCTGCTGGTTTTATGAGCACTCATAAGACGCCGAGTGATACGGCTACAGGCAAAGGCAAGTCTTGTGTTCATTTTGCTCTGGGTCCGACTCAGGGTCGAACATATAGGGCTGGATAGCTCCTCTGTTTTCTGACTAGAAAACATTACTAATCAGATTGTAATTAATAGTGTTTACGGAACAGTGATGTATGCCTTAAATACTGTTTCAAATAATGTACTTATGTACATCAACTCTACCCTGTTCCAAACTGTAATTGCAAGCAGTAGGCTGAGAGTGATGAGTGCATTTTTTAATTTACCGAATGAAAAATACAGACCATTAAAAATGGTTTATACAGGTCTGTTTATTTATTTATCTGTATTTATTTGACCATCATAATCTGTAATCACAAATTGATTTACAGTAAGTGAATAGAAGTGTGTCGTGCTTGCAGCTGATGAAAAGGCCATTTCAAAGTAGGGCAAGAATTTCAAGATACAAAGTGAAGGCCACATCTTTGGTCTTGGATCGCTGGCATTTAATTAAACTTGTGTATACATCTGTAACTTTAGGGTGACAGCAAAGCAAATTAATCCAACTCTAAATTTACCGGGGCAAGGAGGCCTTCCTCGTTTCCAAAACAACTCTAGCTTCTTTGACTACACCTTTGAAAAGAACTGTTCCTAAATAGTTCTTGTTTTGAACATGACGCTGTGGGCGAAACACTTTAAATGATATAGGGGACCAGGAACAACTGGCTATGCCCAACCTGAGATGAATGCTGGGTATAAAGTGGCTTAGCTCCACCAGAGATAAATGCTGGGTATGAAGTGGCTTAGCCCAATCTGAGATGAATGGGTCTATACACACCTCTAGATGATGCCCTGTGCTAATCTTACGCTCATGTCTTCAAAACATTGGAAAGACGCTTGGACATACAAGTAGTTCACTGGAGTATGATACTTGCTGCTTGCTGCATATGGCATGGCATCATCACATTCCATGAAAAAGCTCCTCAGGTTCTGGTCCTCCTAGACTGGCCCACAACCTTGGTGGGGATAAACCTAATGTATATACCCTGCAATGTCTCTTTTGATGTTGAACACCCAGCATTCAACTGTAGCATCACAGGACAACATAGAGTAGTGGCTAACATATTTGGTGCTACATTCAGTTTATTATTGGAATTTCTTTGTTCTTTTTTTGAACTCTATTCATACTAATTAGATCTCTCAGAATGCTTCAGGGAAGAATGTTTTATGCCCTCCACATGTCATGGTAGCAGCTGGAGATAATTATTTATCTGGATAAAAATAGGGGGGAGAAAGGTTAAAGATGTGAAGACTGTATTATGACTATGTTGATATGATCTTGGATTAGTACTTGGTACCCCTCAGTCTCAGCAGAATTGCCCCTCTCTATAACCTGTTTAAAGTTGCTAAGGGTACATAAGAATTGCCCCAATGGATATAAAGATGATTTACTGTACATTTCAAACAAGTTATATGAAAAACAATAGCTCAGGAATTCTTCATTGAGCTTTTTTGGAACTTTGTACAAACATACACTTTGTACAGTTTTTACATTGTACTGCAGTCCAGTCCAGTCCAGTTGGTAACTGGTGTAGTAAAATGACAGAAACACTTGCAAATTGATGGAAGTTGTTCTGGAAAGTAATTCATTGAGCATGCAGTTGTTTGAACTTTTATAGTATTGTCAGTCTAATCAAACAGACCCTTGGATTAGCTAGATGACTGGTTATGCATGATCTTTTC
This sequence comes from Alestes dentex, assembly GCA_037576975.1. Taxonomy (NCBI): domain Eukaryota; kingdom Metazoa; phylum Chordata; class Actinopteri; order Characiformes; family Alestidae; genus Alestes; species Alestes dentex. Next base: position 11,989 of record JBBIGA010012629.1, on the reverse strand, counting down.
TCTTCTCTTCAGTCCAATGAAACAATAATATTCTAGTATTACTATGTTTTATTAAATATTATCTACTAATATTTCACTTGATAGGACAAGCTTTTGGCTGAGGTTGAACCAGAATGTAGCACAGTTAGAACACATTAGATTAGCCTTTTTGTGTCTTCCGTCCAGAGAATTATTATTATTACTGAATAAGTCCTCTGAAAGGGGAATCCCAGGAACATTTACTCCATATTCATTCATGTACAGGAATACAAATTTTCCAACATCCACAGACCACATAGAGAATATGGCAGCTAGCTGTTTAAATTAAAGTATAGTTGTAAGTAGACAGAAACTGAGCTGAAGCTCCATTGGAACTCAAAGGTTTTAGGTTTTCTTGAGTTTTTGGTCCAAAAAAAGTTGACATTGCAACTGAGAGTATCTCATGGAGCAGTTTACTAAGATGGTCCACTGTAGATGCCTTGCAGATGCTCAGCTTGTCTTTAGCTGATGTTCAACTAAACATCTGTTAAGTGTAACCAAACCTTATGACTCTTGTTATGGGCTTGCCAGTACATGCCGCCTGTTGGTCAGTGTACCTTTTTCTTTGTGTGTCCCAGGGTGGAGCAGTGGCACAGGTGATACTTACGCAGGCTAAATTTACGTGGGCTAAATAAAGGGCTACCACCACCAGTTGTCACACATACGCAAGAGGGACCAGAAATTAGGCGTGTCACATGGTATATAAGCCAAGAAATGGAGGTAAACATTGTTCAGTCATTCACTCCAACCCAAAATGTGCTTCTTCAGAACATTTCATATGTTTCCAGTGTGTGAATGAGAGCGCTGATTCTGGTGAGAATCTTTACTCTTATGAGAGCACTCTTGGATTACCTACGCACTTGTGTGACTCTGCAATTGGGTTTATCCTCCAAGCCACACAGGTTTATTGTCTTGGTATCATCATTCTGCGACACCAGCATGCGATATTTTCTTGTTTGGTGTATTTCACTCAACTGACTCTAACTGCATTATTCTTTTATCCTTATTCACTTTAATAAAAAAGCTTTATCCTCACCTGGTCTCCCTTCATGTTACTGAGCTAAAACGAGTCTTGGTTCGGGAACACTCTGTTAAACCCTAAACCTTAAACACTAAACCTTATCTAATCCTAATTCTCAATTTAAACTAAATATGGTTGATGACCCATGAGCTTCAGAAGACACTTTAATTATTATTAAATTATCTGTAGATCATCTATGGGAGACAATAAGGCATGACAATGATTTTAGCTCATTTCTTACTGATACATCCTGGCTTCCTTGGAAGAGCAATCAGTTATCTACCTTCATGTAGCAAATATGGGAAAGGTGGTTTCTTGTAAGTTTCAAGTAGATTTAGCAGTTAGCACGTAGATGTTTTAGCTTTGTTATTCCCTTCAGTCCAGAAAACAACATCAAAACAATTCCCCTTAACACATTTATTTTGAAAATAAATTCACAGGAAGGGCAATTATTTCTACCTATGCTCAATGGACACATAGCAATGGCAAGGCTGCATGCTTCAGTTAGCCTGCTAAGTGGTCAGCATGAATCAAGCTGGCTGTTGAGCTCGCTTGGGAGGGTTTTTTTTTTTTTTTTTGCCTTTCCCAACCTACTGCCATTTTTAGCCAGTGTAGTAAAGCTATATCATCATGATCCCAGCTAATACTTCAGGCAATAACAATTACTACAATGTTCATCGAGGAGTTGGAGCTTCAGTTGAACTGGACATGTGACAGTTAACTCATTATGTCTTATATAAATGGCCCGGCCGGATCATCTTCTAAGCCCCCTCCCATTATGGCCCCATTCCCCATCACAAACGCTAATCTGAAATTGAAAATCTTGTCTATCGGTCGAAGCACTTTTTAAAAAGTTTCTAGAAACGACTTTCAGAGCACATGGCACTGCCTCAGAGTGACACATCTTACACTGCTCCATGAGATTTTATCTACTTCAAATGGAGCAACTTTCAAAGGAAGCTGATTATTTCACTTCCTTTGTAAGATAAAATGCTCACATTGTTGATAAGGGCTGCGGAATTCCAGCTAAATGATAGTAGGTGTCCAGTTGGCTTGGCCGTGCAGTTAATGGTAGCATTAGGTTTGTGCAGCTTTAGATCATTCGTGGATTTGAGTCCCACAAAACTGCAGCTTTTTAAAATCTAAATTTGTGTGTCAGTACCTCTCTGATTTCAAGTGCAGGATAGCATTGTCACTAATTTAGCACTGGGATAAAAATCATGAGCCAATATTAAAGATGATCCCACCAGCATTTTATGCCTTTTATACTGCATGGAGAAAAAAAACGCTGAGCTTACATTTTTATAATTCAGCTCAATTCAGTTTAATTTATATAGTGCATTTTATAACCAAAGTGTTCACAAAGCAGCTGACAGAATCCAGGTCCGAAACCGTAGTGAGCGAAGGTGACAGAGGTGAGGAAAAACTCTCTAAGCTGGAGGAAGAAACCTCGGGAGGAACCAGGATTCAGAATGGAAACTCATCCTCCTCCTGTCGACCTGGAGAGAAAGTCACTATAGGGATATTTAACAAGAGAAGGCCTTCATGAATGAACTTATTGACTGTTTGGCCATCTACGTCTAATATCGATGGTATGGTTAAGAATCAATAGAGGTAGATTTCGTTGGACGAATAGCTTAGAGTCTCTAGCCCATAAAATCAGGAACAGGAACAACAATCTCAGAGCTTTAAACAGCAGTTGCCCTTGGATGGGGGAGGAGCACGAGGGGAGTCATAAGCAGCCGAATCAGTTGAGAACATTTTGGCACGGGACACCAGTGATTGCCGACCCAGGAAGTTGGTGACCTGGGATCCCAGTGGTGATCAGTTAGGCTAAATAAATGTGCAGCGGTTCCCCTCGGAAATAAACAGAGAACAGAGAAAAGAGAACAGTTAGTTCTGCTTAAGTTTACAGAGCATGATTTATAACTGTAAGGAGTGCAAATTGAGACTCCGGCATACCTTTCTGAAGCAGCCTAGCTAGAAAGTGTAGAGTAGAGGGGTATAGTAGACATGAGAAACCTGAGTGAACGTGAGGAATGGTGGGGCGACAGCACCATCATCCCAGATTACTTGAATTCTCCATGCCCACCTCCTTCCAGCTCGAGCTCAACACCCTTCATCTGACAGGAAAATTAATTACAAAAGGCCTGACTAAACAAGTAAGGTTTTAGCCTGGACTTAAAAACTGAGACTGTGTCTGAGTCCCAAATGTTATCTGGAAGGGCATTCCAGAGTTGGGGGATTTTTTATGAAAATGCTTTTCCCCTTGCTGAAGCTTTCATAATTCCGGGGACAGCACCTTGAGATCTGAGTGAGCCCGGAGGTTCATAGTAAGAAAGTTCATGGACGTATTCAGGTGCGAAGCCATTCAAGGCTTTTGGTAATAGTAACAGTACGTATATGCGTGTCGAATGAAAGATCAGGATCCATAGTGACACAGAGATTTTTTACAGTTGACATTGGAGAAGCTGAGAAACCGACAAGATCAAGCATTAGACCTGACAGTTTGTTTCTAGCAGCTTTTGGACCTAGAAAAGGACCTCTATTTTATTTGCATTGAGCAAGAGAAAATTATGTGACTTTCAGTGTTTCATATATTGAATGCAGTCCTAAATATTATTTACTCTGTGTTTATCATCTGGTTTGGCAGAAATATAATGTTGTGTCATCTGCTTAGCAGTGGAAGCTAATCTTGTATTTCCATATAATAAACTCTAATGGTACATAGTAAATAAAAGAGGTCCTATGACAGAAATTTGTGAGACACCGTAATTTACTTAGGAAAAAAAAGAAAGAAAGAAAAATAGACCACCCACTCCACTCGGCATACAGACCATTCAGACTTTTACACTTTTAATGAATATTTCAGCTCAAAGTTGTTCAGTTCCTCCAAGACTCATCTGCTGGAATGTTGATATTTATTTATCTGCTGAAATGATGATATGAATTATCTTAAAGCTGATTGGCTGTTCTTGTCTAAATCTGCTCTCCTTCTCCGCCTTTCTGCCCTTTGCTTTTCTTTCTTTCTTTCTGTCTTTGTTTCATTCTTTTTTCCCCATTTGCTCCATTTTTTACTCATCTGATTTATTTCTTTTTTGTTTTCCTCCCGTTTTTTCCTTGTCTCTCTTTCTTCGTATTTTGCTCGTTTCCTTTCTTTGTAACTTATTTCTTTGATCTTAATCTTTTTCTAGAGTTACCTAATTTATTTTTTCATTTCTTTCTTTCTTTATCTAATTAGTTTCCTTTTTTCTTTCTTTATCTCATTTCTTTTTTCCTTCCCATTTTTTCCTCTTCTCTATTTCTCTTTCTTTCTTTGTATGTTCTTTTCTTTTCACCTCCTTCTCATTCACTCTTTCTTTACTCCTCTGATGTATCTTATTTCTTTTTTGTTTTATTTCTTTGTTTTACTTCTTTATTCCATTACCTTTACTTTAATAATTTATTTCTTTATAATTTCCTTTTCTTTTTTTTTCCTCTCTTTTATTAATTTATTTATCTAAGTTTATTTTTAAAAATTCTGTATTTTTTCCTTCATCCTTTTTCTGCTTTCTTTCTTTTTTTCTTTCTTTGTAATTCCACTCTTTTTATCTTTGTCTTTTTCTTTCTCTTTCTCTCTTTCTAATGTATTTTTAAAGTTCTATATATACTTCTTTTCCTTTTTGTTTTTCTTCATGTTCTTCCACCAACGTGACTGTTTTAGCAGTTTTGACTTTGACTTTGATTTGACTTGTCTTTCTTTCTTTCTGCTGAAACTTTTAAGTTGTCCCTCTTTCTTTCTTGTGATTTTTAATGCAAACGCTGTATTTCCTTCAAGAAGTGTTTTCTCATGCAGGGAATTTCTCACACCAAGACAGAAAATATAAGTTAGATTGACACTGGAAGACATAATAGATACAATAAAGCATATAGAATCTTGGGTCAACATTACAATTTACATTCTGTATGGACAAATTCAAGTCTCTTCTGATCTTCTGCTGTTTGTTTTGGTGTCAGCCACTTTGCACTTAAGCATAGCCGTTCTATTAATATGTGTTAAGGAAGTATTCTTTTTTTATACTGTCCAGACTGTGGGCAGCAGGATATCTGGCTACCAACCATAACAGATAGACGCGGCCAAAAGCCAGAGCTTGGATTTGCCTCTCCAGTCTCCAGTGCCTGGAATCCAGGAATCAATTCTTTTTGGGATCGACTTCCTGTTTTTATCCTGTTCTTAATTATTTGGGCAGTTCTCTAATGTTCCGTCAGTTCCAAGACTGCGGAGCCCCATTCTTTGCTGTGACAGGGCACCACTGGATAATGTCTCTTTTCTTCCCTCTTTAGAACTCACACCAGTCCGAAGTTGCACTAGCTGGTGATGACAAGCCATGGCCATTCATCACAGCTGCCCAATCACAGGCCCTTTGAGTGTCCGAGCAGATGAGTAAGGGCTGGTCATTACTTTCCTATCTGGTGTCAGACTGGGGCTGGACAGAAAGTTGGAAACTAAAAGCCAAAAGAGATGTAACCTTGGCATCTGTCTGCCCAAACAGTCAATGAATAGATGGCAGAGACAGTTAGTGACAAAACAAAGTGGTCAGCAGTGTGGAGACTTGTCACTGAGAGGTGTGGAAAGGAATCCATCTGTGAAGAGGAAATGGGGAAACTGACTCCATGCCAGAAAAGATACCAAAAACATGGTGGTGAAGCATGAGGCAGTCGTTTAGGAGGACCTGGAACTGTAGACTGCTCTTGACACATTTTTTTACATTCACTTGAGACCTTTACTTATTTTATTTAAGTTATTGCCATGTGCTCTGTGTCTGTGTGTGTTCTTGAATTATTATGCTAACAGAATATATCTGCTTTATATTAACATATTTGTATTATTTGCATGCATGTTTCTCTGTCTACCACCATTCTGGCCATGATTCTAAGAAATTCTGAATAATTGTAAAATAGTAAATGATTAGTTTAATACTTTAGTACTTTCATCCTTTATCCCATACAGTCCATATTTGGAAATATAAGATAACAACATATAAAATAATATAAACCTTTATTACTCTTACAAGTGAGAAATTTGCATTGTTGTGTCTATCAGTCCATTTCAGCAGGTCTTCTCATTCAGCTTGAAGAAATAACTAGTATTAAGCCCGGACTGCTGTATGAATGAGATGTAATACAGGACAACCAAATAGAACAGAGGTCATTTCTGTATATGTGTCTGAAAGGGGTAAGGAATGCTTGGAAAACTGCCATGTAAAAACGAATGCTGTTTTGGTACATAAATGTTTTGGGGGGAGGTTGGGGGAATATATTTAAAATAAAAGATATGTGGACCCATCAAGTGTGTAGCTTGCTAAACAGTCGCAAATCAGCTCAATTTCTAGGCTTATTTGCCCTTTTTTGGTGTCTGTGCTGGCAGGTAAAGACAGGTGCTAAGGCTACTTTTTGCAATTGAGATTTTTTAATGGCTGCAAATTCAAGATAGGCCAACTTCCCAGAGTCTGTTATAAGTTTAAAGCTCCTGCAGGTTCTGTTGCCACTCACAATGCAATATTATTGTTGCCCATTAGCCTAGATCATGATTTAGTCAGGTAGAGGCACAACCTTGGGCTACTTTGGGCAATGTGACAAAACTGCCAAAAGAGTCCATCCCACATGTTTGATTCATTGGGATTTTAGATGATACATGCCCAGTGTTGCAGACCCGTTGAAAGTGCTATTAGTCAATTACTTGGTGAAAAAACAATATACATTGAAAGCTGTTCAAGCAATGATGTGCTAATAAGGCCTATGAGGTCTATCTACCATACTTGCCTTGCTCCTCTGTCACAATGTGACCTGTTAGTTGAAATAAAAGACATGGCAGTTAATGTTCTCCTCCAAACTCCTGAGGTGTCTAATGTTGCGTTAGTGGCAGTTAAAGATAGCACGTTAATGTATGTCAACTACGAACATGAATTGGGCTAGACCATAACAGACCTGTGACTTGATTTGAACACTCCTATACTTAACTTGCATCTTAACTTGCACTGACTGTAAGTCCAGCGAGAGAAAAAAAATGCTGGTTTTAGCAAGATAGAATCTTCTGGTTCTGTCTTGAAATTCAAACTTTGATTCACTTCCAAGAGATTTAAAAGCCAGCTTGGACTCACATAAGTGGACTTGTGACCATCTCTGGCTCCATGTGACTCAGAGGAAGCTTGTGCTGGCTCTGACCCTTACAGCTTGGAAATGTGGTGTGATAGAGAGAGAAAGACCTAGCAAGTGAGTAGGAATAGGCCATGAGTAAATTGAAGGAAAAAAGTTAGTAAAAATAATAGAGACAATAGCTGGGGTGCGATATAACATGCTAGCAATTTTCAGTTGATGGAAAATGGATGTGATAGTTTTGTGTACACTGTATGCACAAGGAGGTCAATGTTTCAATTCTATAGTACAAAATGAGGGTGCACAGGGTGAACATCTGCGACAAGCATGGGCTGGGACATGGGCACTGGTGTATTTGTTCGAATCTCATTAGAGGCTTGATGTCATTGTCACCTGTATCTCTTTCTTGACCCCAGCTGAGGGGGCAGTAATGGTGCGAATTGTTGTTAAAGTGGAATAGCCAAGCCAAATCAATCTTCTGCAACCAAGATGAAAAGAAGGATGAAGAAAATGAGTAAGAAGAGGAGACAAGAAGTAAGAAATGGACAGGGAAAGAGAACAGATAAGAATACTGGAGATTAGATAGAGAGATGCCTGCTCAGCTTCAACTTTACTCCTTTCATTTTTCTCTCGAGCTATGAAGCTAATGTGGCTAACAAGGAACATAAGATTATGTTTGACTAATGAGATTTTGATGTCAAGCATCTCTGAAAAGCCAAAAGAGAAATTCCATTTAAAGATTGAATGCATTCCATGTGTTGGAAACTGGACAGTTTACGAGCTTAAAAACAAACTTGTATTGTACACTGATTAGTTATGACATTAAATCCACTGACAGGTGGATTGAAAAACATTGATGATCTCATTACAGTAGCACCTTTCAAGGAGTGGGATATATTAGGTAGCAAGTGAACAGTGATTTCATGTAATTGATGTATTGGAAACAGGAAAAATAGCCAAGTGTAAAGATCTGAATGACTTTGACAAGGGCCAAACCCTGATGGCTAGATGACTAGGTCACAGCATCTCCAATATGCAGGTCTTGCGGAGTGCTCCCAGTACGCAGTGGTTAAAAGTGGTCCAAAAAAGAATGACTGGTAAATCCAGTGACAGGGTTATGGGGGCCCAAGACTCAGTTATATGTTGAATGGTCTGAGGTACATGACAAAGAGTTCAGGGTGCCTAAAGATTCCCCAGATCTCAATCAGACTGAGCATCTCATCTCAAGTCAAGTGGGTTTATTGTCATTTCAGCCAAATACACAGTACACAGTGAAATGTCCCTCCAGGACCATGGTGCAACACAAGAACAAAAACTCCACTAGACTAACATAAGTGCAGACAGCACAAAATACACAGTTGGAGAGATAGTGCAAGGAAATCATGAGTAACAACAAGATAAAACAATTTTTAGTGTAGTTGAGAGCTGAATGAATACAACATTATGATATATGTTGTATTCTAGCAGTGGAGGCATTAGGTGTGCAAAAATGCAGAATGAAGGTACATAATAATTGTGCAAATAATAGCAGTTGCAGGACAGAGGATGTGCAGCATATAATAAATAGAAGGGTGTTTACAGTGGCAGCTGATGTGTAAGTTGTTTAAGGCAGAGCAGTTCAGTGTGTGTATGAATTGCCTGAGGAGCTGAAGAAGTTTCAGGGATGTTTGTGTGTTTGTGTGTGTGGGGGGGGGCGGGGGGTTCAGTTTATGACTCAGTTCCGTTCTGATTGTGGAGTCTGATGGCCTGAGAGAAGAAACTGTTTCTCATTCTGGCAGTGCAGGCTAGTATGCCACATAGCCTTTTGCCAGAAGAAGGGGAAAGAGGGTATGTAAGGGGTATGTGGGGTCATCCAGAATGCTAGTGGCTTTGTGGTTGCAGTGAGTGGTGACAGAGAGGAGAGAGACTTCAATAATCTTCTCAGCTGTTCATGGCCCACTGTAGGGTCTTGCAATCCAAAACAGAATGATTCCCATACCAAGCTGTAATGCAGCTACAGAGAATGCTCTCTATAGTCCCTCTGTAGAACATGATGAGGACTGCAGGGGGAGATGCGCTCTCCTAAGGAATTAGAGACACTGCTGTGCCTTCTTGGCTATGGAGCTGGTGCTGAGGGTTCCCTTGGTGTTCTCTGCGATGTGGACATCAGGGAACTTGGTGCTCTGGACAATCTCCACTGAAGAGCTGTTGATGATTAACAGAGAGTGATCACGATATGCCCTCCTGAAGCCAACAACCATCTATTTTGTTTTGTCCCTATTCAGACATATGTTGTTGGCTCTGCACTCTTAGCTATCAAACCTCCTCTCTGTACGCTGCCTCGTCATTTCTGCTGATCAAACCCAACACAGTCGTATCATCGGCAAACTTGATGATGAGGTTTGAACTGTCCACTGCTGCACAGTTGTGGGTCAGCAGCATGAACAGCAGGGGGCTCAGCACACAGGCCCCCTTGTCGGAAAGGAAGTCACATATTGATGGAATTCAGGGAGAACTAGAGGGATCTGTGGGATTTGTGGGATATGCAGGACAAACTTGTGCGATCTATTGAGAACCCACTTCTCATTTTAAAGGATCTGCTGCTAATGTCTTGGTATAGATACCAAGATATTAGCACAGAAGATTTGCTTCATATTTTGTGAAGTCCTTGTCTCAACGGGTCAAAACTGAACTTAAGAAACTTAAGAAATACAATTGTAAATATGAACTTATATGAAGTTAAGGCAAATTTTCTTTATGTCTTTACTTCTATTTGCTTTTTTTCTCTCAAGAAATATTCTAAAAACAAAAGAAAATCCTGTTGTGAAATATTTCCTTAATGTTATAGTGGCCTTCTTGCCCTCAATTTTAGCTCTTCTTTACTAAGGAATAAGGAATCGTTGATCGTTTTTGTTCTTTTTTCCCCAATTTTACCTTCAGTTCTTACATTTTTTTTTGACAGACTTGAAGAAGTCAGAAACTTGCTGGAGTTTTCCTGATCACAGTGTGTGTTTAAATTGCATCATTGCCTTTATTTTTTCCCCTTCGTCTTCTGATTATTGTATTCTGTAGTGAGATGTGAGATAGCAGCCTTATTACCCAGCGCATTAAGGGATCACGCGAAGAGTGAAAATGAAAGCAAAACCATCACGCCAATCCCATGGCCATCTGAAGGGAAAGCCATCAGCTGAGCTTCTACTTTTTCTCTCTTAAAATGTTCCATTAGCTCCACTGGAGTGAAGTGGGATGTGAATAATGGCATTCAGCATGAGGAGTTGAGGCTGTGCTTTTGTTGTTGTTTTTTTTCCCCACAATTCCCATCTGCATACAGTGAAAAGACAGCTTAAAGCAAGGGTTTTGGTGGGGAAAAAAATCACAGTTTCACATTTCATATTTTTCCTCCTTAACCTGTAATGTGGTCAGTCAACAAAGATATGTTTGGGGTCCGAACATTTAAGGGTTGCTCCCGAGGTAATTGACTAATGTAGGTAACTACTGGACACAGCATTAGCGTCATGGAAAATATATACTTATATCACACATCCCTCAAATTGTTCAGCCAGCTTAAATAGTGATAAAAATGTGTTTGACATTTTACTACTAATTTTAGTGCACAGTTTCTATTTATTTGCTGAGCTGAACATTTTTATAGAAAAACAAAGTGTGCTGTCATTTTGCACATTCTTCATTTCATGCCCCACAATATTATCAGCAAATTCCCAGTTGTGTTAAACTGTTAAATGAAAACTGACCAGGGATGCCAGAACATTTGCAAACGACTGTACTGTAATCCATAAAATGATTACAGTTACAAAATTCAGACTTCGATACCTTTAGCTATTCAACATCCTGTTCTCCATGTTCAAATGTCTCTTCTTATTGATAGAGGGACATTCTGGTCAAAACAAGAAAAGGGGACCAACTCCATATTAAAGTCTATGTATTTGAATGCAATGTCATTAAAGTCTATGATGGTGTAATGGTCAGGTGTCCCAATACTTTTGTCGATATAGTGTATTTATTAGTCTGCAGCTCAGTGATTAGGCTAGCATTCAGGACTGGGTGACAACACAGGGATTGCTAATGGTTGCATGATGTACTTGTGCATTGCGTGCTGGGTATTGCAATGAGAAAACACTGAAAAGATGAAAATGATATAATGATATTCTGTCCAACTGATGAGGCTAAGGAATACAGTGCTGTGCTAAAGTATATCATAACAGAACATTACAAAAACTGTTAAATACAAGTTCTGGGGTGGAATGCCCATATAATCCTTGCTTTGCAGGGTGTGTCTTATTGGCTTGATTGGCACCTACACATGCTCATCCATATAACCATGGAAACGCCAAACAAAAATAAGAAGACAACTTTGTTGTCACTTTCATCTCTAGATGTATGCTATTAAAAGAGTATTCTGTTAATATTCTTGTTTTGCACTCAAGCACATTGACCTCAAAAAGCTTTATGTGCTGTGTTGAATTTGCAGAGGGGATTCCTCTTCAGCCATGGCTCATCTGAACCTACAACTTAACTCCACTTCACTGTCTTCATGTACTTAAATGGTCATGGGAATTATAATTTGAGGCTGCGTTGGTGGATCTGAATGGATAAGTGGCCCATTTCTGCAGTGGTTGCTCCCTCTGTAACACATTTCAAAAGCTATTAGGATCACCCACAAACAGTTGAGTCAGAACCAGTGCTGTACAATCACACTTTAATCATGTAATCATGATTTACATATAAGACAAAATCTGGCTATCTTCTTTCTCTTTCGGCTTTACCCTTCAGGGGTCGCCACAGCGAATCATCTGTCTCCATTTAGTCCTATCTGCT
>JBBIGA010012572.1:0-15070 GCA_037576975.1 Alestes dentex | reverse complement strand
AGTAAAGGAAACACGCTCACTTATTAAACCCAACGTCGCCAAACTTTTGACGAGCGGCGCACCACGAAGACACAAATGCACCCGAAAGAGATGCTAATTTCATCCCCTGAGCTGCAGCACTGCTGTCAGAGTTCAGCAGAATCTCTCTCTCTCTCTCTCTCTCTCTCTCTCTCTCTCTCTCTCATTCTGTCTCTTTAGCTGTGTGTGCGTGTGTGTGTGTGTGACAGCCCTGGGCTCTCTGACCCTGTATTGAACACACTCGCCCCTCATCATTATCCCCGTTTCGCCTGCGGACTTCATAAAGGTCCCTCAGCACCACACACAGCGTTTAGCTGGCTGTGCTCTGGGAGGAACACAGTGTTTCCAAAAATGAGCTTTAATACACACTGACTGTAGAAAACAGGAAGAAAGTAGCTTAGGCTCTCTCAACTTGATCATTGATTTTTTTTTTTTAAAGAAAACCTTATTACAGTGGAAAGATTTCTGCAATTAATCACTGGAAAACCAACAAGCACTCAAGTCCAATTCTGACGTCGAGAATACTTTTACCTGCTCTTGTTGTTTACTGGTCAGGTATGATTAACCCTTAAAGGGGGAGTTTGTCAGGGGTTCTTTAATAACAAGACACGTTTATAATTTTTGAATGCCTTAGTAGTCAACTGTGTGGTAAAGAAAACCTGTTGTTCATGTTCCAGAAACTAGAAAGTATTTTATATTGTAAGTAATAAACAAGGATGCTACAGGAACCAGAGTTCTGCGGGTCCTCAACCCAATAACACACTAAACAGTTGCAACTTAACAGCATAAAATAAAGCCACCTACTGCATTTAATTGATAATGCTATTTTATAATCTTTGTCAACATTTTAATGCAAAGCTGACAGCACTGAGAGCTCATTTTGGACACTTCACATGGCATGTCTAGCTTTAACACAGATATTTGGTCCTTTGGGGAAAGTAACAATGTTATCCCTGTATGTTGCGCTTTTTACAGTAAATGCTTTAGTTTGAAGCTGTTGACTGCTGCTTTGTTGTATATCTGCTGTACAAAACATGGCAGCAGCGCATTATGCTGTTGCTTGCAGCTGTATGGAGAGGATGAAAGAAGATAACGCTGAGAATATCATTTTCTTTATCATCAATAGACTTGCTTCCTATTGTGTGTTAAAATAGCTCATCAACATAGCAATAAATCACATGACCAAAAAATATATATATCAGTTTGTAGCATTTTGGATAATTTTTACTGGTTTCACATGAAATTTAACAATGTAAAGAGCTGTTGACATTTCTAAATTATCCAAAAATCATGAACATAAAATGTAAAAATCTATATTTTGTTTTATTTACAGCCTTGTAATTTACTTCGTTACAGTTAAGTTACTGTAAGCAACTTTAGTGTTGCTACACAGTTTTAACACCACTATAATTTTGTTAGCATACACGTGGGATTTCCAGTGATAACATCAATCTAATCGTGGTGTATGTTCACATTTTATAGAAGCTCTTCTAGTTTAAACTATTTTTGAAGCTCATAATATTCAAGAAAAAATGTATTTTCTTCAGATGTTGGAGCTTAGACACTAAATCCTTCAGTTATGATGTAAATTCAAAGCCTGGCATTGTGTCAATATGTTGCACTGTGCTGTCCATCAGATACATTCGTAAGTGGGCATGATTATTAGATTGGGGCCACTCCTAAGAGCCGGTGGAATCATATTCTAAAACAGTTTAGATACTATTCCCAGCAATGTACATATGGACTAACCACGAAATTGCAGCCCTGTCTGTAGTGATGCCTATAAAACAAAAGGGGCCGAACTCATTCTTTTATGCTGAGCACAGTTCTGAATGACTTGCAGAAAAAAGCATGACGTCATCAGATGACATCACTCAGCTTAGTGAGATCAGGGCAAAGTGGAATCAAACACACAGACTACAGTGACGCCGCTTAAAATAACTCAGACACTAGTAAAAGTGACCCTAAAACACACCTTTCATTTTAGCACAACTTTTACTACTGTTTGAGTGGTGAAACACTGTAATAAATGGCATCATAAACACAGTGCTACACACTTCCATTACATGATAGCTATATTGTTCTGGAAGCACCCGTGCAAAACTTGACTGATTGATTACATTTGTGGTAAGAGGGAAAAAACATCAAAACAGTTGCTCTAAATACATCTAGGTTAAGATATTTTGACATCTCTTTTTAACCCCTTAAAATCAATGTCTATTATTTAGTTCTTAATGTCAATCATATTATTTACTAACTATTGTTAATTATTCAGCATCCACTATGAATTACAGTCCATCCTGCTCCAAACCCATTCACAAAAAAAAAAAAAAACATAAAGCAAAAAGATTTCAAAAGTAAACAAAATACTATTTAGACTAACTACTTTCACTAAATAGGTGAAATATAGAATATAAAACAGGTTGTTGTTGTTGCCGTGGGAAACACTGGCAGCTGATCATTTCTCCCAGAGAATGGGTCATTGATTCACACACACTCAGGGGAGGGTAATGATAATGCTATGAATTATGCATCATGAAACACAAACCCAAACATCAGCTGTGACAGCATCTCACAATCTCCCACCAACTCCAAATACACCTGTTTTCATGTATATGAATAGATTCAGGAAAACTTTTTGGAATGAGAGGTTTGAATCCTTATGTGTGTATTTGTGCACGTGTGTCAGAGATGTTCACAAGTCATTTTTACCAAGTTCAAGTCAAGTCTCAAGTCTTTGTGCTCAAGTCCAAGACAAGTCTCAATCTTTGAGTGACAATGTCAAGTCAAGTCACAAGTCTTTGTTTGTGCGACTTAAGTGTGACTCGAGTCCCCGTCTCTGATGTGTGTAAATACTTTTATAGCCTAAAGTATTTTAAACATCTCTCCTTATTATTGATTTTAGGTGGTTTAGCCACACCTATAGCTAACAGGTGTAAAATCAAGCAATCAAACACACAGCTATTTGCTCTCTATTGACAAACACAGTACAGCAAAAAAGGTGATACCGAAGAGCTTTGTCACTTTAAGTGTGGCACTGTTATGGGATGGCACAAAAGCAGGCAAACTCACAGAGCAGTGTTGCCAAAGTGTTGAATTAAAAGCAAGTAAAAAAAATAGCCCATCATCTTTTGCATCACTCACTACTAAGTTCCAAACTACCTCTGATAACAACCTCCACACAGGAACTGTGCTGTAGGAGCTTAGGGCAATTAATTTCCATGACCTAACTGCTGCAAATGGCAGGAGTGGTGCAAAGTACACCACCACTGGACTCTAAAGCAGTGGAACAACATGTCTGGAGGGATTAATCATGCTTCATTATCTGCCAGCAGAATGATACCAACTGGAATGTGTGGTGGCAACACTTAAGTTTGGTGGAGGTGGTATAATGGTTTGTTCTGTTGTTTTTCAGACTATGGCATGCAAATACTTTTTTAGACAGAACACTGACCACAACCCAGTTGAATATGTTTTGGAACTGGAATGTAGGTTAAAAGCCAGGCCTTGAACTCTTTGTCAAGTTTCTCAAATCATTCTTTCAGTGTGGTGCTTTATCCTGCACTAAGAGGCTACTGCCATTCGGGACTAAGGTGTTCAGGTAGGTGGTATGTAATAAAGTAACTTTAATGCTAAGACACAAGGTTTCCCAGCAGAACATTGCCCAGAGCATCAAGCTGCCTTAACCTTCTTGACTTTTTTCCACAGTCTATTCTGGAGCCATCCTATCCTCCAGGTAAGTCATACAAACACTCCGCCATCATGATCACCAAGATGGCGGCGTGAGTAGACGTCTGTGCGGTGGCCTCTCCATGTGACTCAAAAACGGTGCTAAATGTTTCATGTCTTTGTTTTTATAATCATTAATCATTACTTAAGTGTTCCAGTGCCATGCACATTCGTGTGTTTGACCGGGAATGTCTTCTTAGCTACTGTAACCATGACAAAACAACACTGGACACGACGGTCTTGGAGACCCTGCGGGAACTCCGCCTGCTATGCAGAGCAGGCCGAGAGACCTCAGAGCAGCGTGGAGCCGCCAGCCGATAGAAGCTCGCCCGTAAACGGTGTGACCGCATCCGGAAGCACAGCAAGCAAGCAGGCCTCCGTGCTAGGCTAAAGGCTAACCCAAAAAGACCAGCTCTCCCATCTCTCCTGCTGGCAAACACACACTCCCTGGATGACAAGATGGACTACTTAAGGCTCAGACACTCCACACGGAAGGACGTGAAGGACTGCTGTGCTTTAATCTTCACAGAAACATGGCTACATGATGGCATTTCTGACTCGGCAGTGCAGCTAGTCGGACACTCCCTGTTCCGCATGGATAGAGAAAGTCTGAAAAGCGGAAAGAAGCGTGGAGGTGGTGTGTGCATTTACACAAACAACGATTGGTGCATAAACGTCACAGTAGTCTACAGACACTGTTCCACTATGGTGGAGTTTATGGCAGTGAACTGTCAGCCTTTCTACCTGCCGCGGGAGTTCAGCTCGGTTCTTCTGGCTGCTGTGTATGTGACACCTAGCGCTAATGCTAACCAGGCCCTAGCAGAGCTGCATGAGGCCGTGAACAACCTGCAGACTGCCCACTCGAACGGGGCTGTTATCATTGCTGGTGATTTCAAGTGTACAGACTGGTCAGTGTTCAGAGAGGCTGATACTCAACCTTCTATGCGTGATTCGAAGCACTCAATAGGAAGCCCGCGAGGAAATCTACTCCTCTCCCAGCAAGTTATCTGCCTGACCACAGCTGCAGTGAGGAGGACTCTGGTAAATGTTAACCCATGTAAAGCTCCTGGTCCTGACAACATACCTGGATGGGTGCTTAAGGAGTGCACAGACCAGCAGGCCAACGTCCTCATGGATGTGTTTAACACCTCTCTGAGATAAGCTGTTGTTCCTGCATGTTTCAAGACTACCACAATCATCCCCGTTCCCAAGAAATCATCTGTGACCTGCCTGAATGACTACTGTCCTGTAGCCCTCACACCTGTCATGATGAAGTGCTTTGAGAGGTTAGTCATGGAACACGTTAAAGCTGCCCTTCCCAGCTCACTGGACCCCCTTCAGTTTGCTCATTGCCCCAACCGGTCCACAGATGATGCCATGTCCACTGCACTACACCTGTCACTCAACCACATGAGAAACACCCATGTCAGGCTGCTGTTCATTGACTTCAGTTCAGCATCCAATACCATCATCCCACAGAGACTTTCTACCAAGCTGAGCAGGCTGGGCCTCAACACCCCCCTGGTGAACTGGATTTTAGACTTTCTGACTGAAAGGCCTCAGTCAGTCCGTATTGGCACCAACATCTCCAGCACCATCACCCCGAGCACAGGAGCACCGCAGGGCCATGTCCTCAGCACCCTGCTCTTCACAGTCTTGACCCATGACTGCTCAGCAGAGTCCAGTTCCAATCAAATCATCAAATTTGCAGATGACATGATGGTGGTGGGTCTCATTAGAAACAATGACATCTCAACACAGAGGAGGTGACAAGACTGGCTGCCTGGTGTAAGGACAATAATCTCACTCTCAGTATTGATAAGACAAAGGAGATTATAATTGACTTCAGAAAATCCAGCCCTGCTCACCCACCTCTCACCATCAATGGCGCTCCTGTAGAGAGGGTCAACAACACCAAGAGAGGTCTTCCGCATCCGGCAGCGCCTGCACTTTCTATGGAGACTGAAGAGAGTGAGCCTCCCCCCACCAGTCCTCACCACGTTCTATAGGAGCACCATTGAAAATCTCCTCTCCTGTTGCATCACTGTCTGGTACGGGAACTGCGCTGCCTCGGACTGTAACACACTGCAGCGGATAGTGAGAGCAGCTGAGAAGGTGTGCCCCTGCCCCCCCCGAAGGACATTTTCCAAACCCGCTGCTTTAACGGAGCCAATAACATTGTGAAGGACTGTTCCCATCCACTACATGGACTCTTCTCCCCTCTACCGTCTGGCAAACAGTATCAAAGCTTCCATTCTGGTTCTGCACGGCTGTGCAACCGCTTCATACCACATCAGGGCCCTGAATGCACACAAATGCATATAAATGCCTATAAATGTCTAGTTTCTGGTTGACTAGCACATTTCAACTACCTCACTTTATGCTAGTAACTACCTCACTTTATGCTAGTAACTACCTCACTTTATGCTATGAACTATCTCACTTTTTGCTTTTAATACTGCTTAAAATGTCTATACTGTGTTTTATACTGAGCTACACCTGCACTGTACTGTAACCCTGTTTACTGCCAGTACAGGCACCCTAACAACCAATCACTGTTATAATTCTACACTTACTCAGTGTGGTTTTTCTATGCTGATAAATGTGCAGTTAGAATATGATTCCAGTGTGACATTTGCTCATGTGCAATAACGTATATGTAGTGCAATAATTAAATTCACTCATTACTGTTACACTGCTACATTGCCTATTTATTGTTTATTTACTGGAGTGTTCTATCCTCATACCTGTAGTGCAATACTCATCACACCAGAAGGTTTACACAATGTCCACATTTGCTGTCTATTTATTGTCTGTTTGTCATAACTTGCACTCTGTTGAAAGTTGTATGTTGCTGTATGTTGCACCGTGGTACGTGGAGAAACATTGTCTCATCTCACTTTGTACATGTACACAGCCGCTGATGACAATAAAGTAACCTTAACCCTTGAACCTTGAACCTTGAATGTGCGGCTAGCTGTATAATCAGACCGGGCCACCTGCATCCTTTGTCAGTGGTCCAGTTGGGAACTTTGGCAATTTATAGTGTGTTTTGACACCTTTCTATCATAGCCAGCCTGAACATTTTCAGCAAGTTTTGATGAATCCACTTCTTTGGATGACCGTTCGTCACCTTGGTCACTGGTTCACTAGTTGTCCTTCTTTGAACCACTTTAGGTAGATACTGTATACCAGGAACACCTCACAAAACCTTCTTTGACCAAATAGTCTAGCTTCTCAGAGTCATTAATGTCGCTTAGATCCTCACGATTGCCCATTTTTCCTGCTTCCAAAGCATCAACTTTAACAACTGACTGTTCACTTGCTGCATAATATAGTACACCTCTGGACAGGTGCCATTGCAATAAGTTCACTTTGCCTGTCAATAGTTTTATTGTTGAGGCTGACTGGTGTATCTATCTATCCATCAATCTATCCATCTATTTATATTTCTATCTATCTATATGCAAATATAGATATATGCGGAAGCGTGCATTTGTGTGTGTGAGTGTCTGTGTGTGCAGTAGTGCATGTTGATAATGAGAATGGAGCCTCCACCCTGCTCTCCACCACACCATCAAATATTCATCACTGTTGATTAAACAGGACAGCGGCCGCAGATCCGGTGGCACAGCAAGAGAACTCATACACACGTACAAAAAACACACATGGACGGACAGAGGCTGGGGACAAAATGGAGGATGAGGGAAAGAGCAGATAAAACACAAGCTGCACCCTCTTCACGATCCAGCCACTTTCGTATTAGAAATAAAATTCATGCTGGATGAAAACATGAAATGTTACTTTTGTTCCTAAAGGTAGATTTGCCATGACATGTTTGGTGTCTGAAGTTTGCTTCTTTAGTTTCAAGGTACAAGGCAAATAGTTGAAAAGCAATGGTTACAGCTACAAGCTCATTCCACACAACAATTTGCACAGTTCACAATAATTCCTCCTACTTGGGGCAAAATATTTTCCTTTACCAAACAACTGAGGACACTCCAATGTGTACCTATATATATCCACAATGTACATATACACATACATATATAAGTTATATATACACATATATTTGCATACACATACAAATGTCTATATTTACATTTTTTGTATTTGTTGTAAAGTATACTTTTTATTTTTGTCCTGTTGAATAGCTTTTAATCTATTGTTTTGCTGCACTTACCTTTGTACTGTCCACTTTCTGCTGTAGCAATGCACATTTCCCACTTGTGGGACTAATAAAGGTTTTTCTTATCTATATAATGTACATTTAAAGAATGTCATTTTAAATTATATTAATTTTGTATTTGTGTGAAAGGTCTATGTTAAGAAATGCCATTTATGTTTTAGGGGAAAAAAAAAAACATCTGTTTATATTCATGTAAGCTGGCTAAGTTACCCTTTCCCATTCTCTACTGTAGTATGACTGAAGTTACTTTAAAGAGTTAGCCTGCAAAATTTTCCCCATAGTTACAATATACACTATCCTTCAAAGGTTGGAAATCACCATTGTTCATCAACAGTTCATCAACATTCAACCATTTATCGCCAATCAATAGTTAACTGCTTCATTAATACAAAACTAATTTTATTTGAAGTAATTCTGTTCCGTTAATACTACTCTGCTCTACTACTCTAGGTTATTCTATTTTATAACTCATTTTTAATTGAATCTGTAAAAACATTAAGACATTTTAGATGCATCCTGACTGATGGTCTGATGAAGATAAGTATGATTCTAACATGACTGAGGAAACTGATATTAACAATGAAGCCAAGAAATGATAAAAAATAGATAAATGCTATATATTTATCTTTTAACAACTTTATGTTACCCCCAAAATAAAATACTTTCTGTTTTCTGGCTTATAGTATTCTAATATACTCTGTAGAAATGATTATTGTATAAAATATATTTTAACATAAGAAGTGATTCCAAACTTTTGAAGGGTAGCATATATCAGTGAAATCAAGCCACACAAATTCAACAACAACAACAACAACAACAACAACAAATTAATATACTTTAGGAAAATGTATTTTCTCATTATGTTGAGAAATCAGGTTTTGTTGTGTTACAACATTCTGCAAAGCTCTCATAACAGCAGTTACGAATGAACACATATGTGGGCAAGTCGTCTCGCAGCTCCGTGGCTGGAAAAGGTGTGTAAATGTCCTGTAACTTCCTGTTGATGCTGAGGTCATAGAGCCACTTCATAGCGCAGCACCCCGCAGCGCCAGTGAAGTGTAGAGAAAGGACAAGAGAGATGAGAAATGAGAGGAGAGGAAAAACACAGCAGAGAGGATGAAGAAAAGAGCGAGTAAAAGAGGCAAAGCAGTAGAGACTGGAGAGACGAGCAGAGTGGAGCTGACAGGCCAGCAGAGAAGAGAAATGGACGGGTAGAAAAAAAATGAATTGAAAAGAAGAAGAGAGAAGAGGAGGTCGGTCACTCCAGAGCACATTAAATATTTCATGAGACGTGTGGTGCAGCAGAGACAGGAAAGAGTGTGGTCAGAGAGGTTAGCCCAACTCATTTACAGAGAGAGAGAGAGAGAGAGAGAGAGAGAGAGAAAGAGAGAGAGAGGGAGAGAGAGAGAGGGCTATGGCTTTAATGGGGGATGTCCAATGTATGTTTTTGTCTTGTCACACGTAGCTACTGCAAGAGCAAGCTGCAATAATGGCTATTCTCTCTTTTAAAACTATGAAATTTAAACATCAATTTTGGTACTAAACACTCTGAACAACCTTTTGCTTTATTTACCACCTTGTATCTGGGATACTTCTTGAGTCTGTATAGTCTTCTCTATCAATTGTGCACATTTGGACTGTGCAATATTTGCCCTCCTTTTTTTTTTTTTTTTTACAAAACTATTTAAGCTCAGTCAAATTGGATTGTGACCATTGGTGGATTGAAATCCTCAAGTCTTTCCACAGAATTTCAATAGGGTTTAAGTCTGGGCTCTGACTGGACCTCACAAGGACATTCACCTTTTTCTCCTTCAGCCACTGTGTATTCAGTTTTGCTGTGTGCTTTGGTTCATGGTCATGTTGGAAGGTGAACCTTCTTCCTATTATCAAATGTCTGGCAGAGGACAGCGGGTTTTCATCAATAATTTGATAATATTTTGCACCATCCAGATTTTCTTCTGTCCTGACAAGTGCCCCAGTCCCTGCTGCACAGAAACTCCCCCACAGCATGATGCTACCACCAGCATGCTTTACTGTAGGAATGGTGTTCTCTTGGTTTTCTGCCAGATGTACCATTTGGTGTTGAGGCCAAATCATTGGATTTTGGTCTCGTCTGACCATAACACCGTTTACCACTTGGCCTCAGAATCTTCAAGATGAATTTTGGCAAAGCTTGATTGAAACTTAATGTGACCTTTCCTAAGGAGTGGCTGTTTTCTTGCAGCATTTTTGGAGAACTTGTAATATTGTTGACCCCTCTTTGCCATGAATTTCTGCTTCAAAGTTGCCATTGGCTTCTTGGTAGCCCATCTGCCCAGTTTCCTCATCACTCTTCCATCCAGTTTAGTGGGACAGTCTGATGCAGGGAAGGGTCGTAGTAGTACCAAACACTTTGTACTTCTTAATTAGGGATTGATACAGCCTTTGAAGTTTTGTATCCATCTCCTGACAGTGCTTTGCCACCCATATTTGATTGTTTGCCACTAATTTTGGATTGTTTCAGCCTGCGCTACATTTGGAATGAAGCAAGGTAAGGGACGACTCTAACTGCCAACCTGGGCCAATGCATACAACAATAAAAATGAATCAGATGTTTGAGTAAATGAATGTGTATGTGTATGCGACGTAGTGCTTTCAGTATGTAAAGAGTGTGTTTTGCAGTTTAGCACACTCTCATACTGATCAAGGAGGAAAAAATGTTCTCTATCAATGAAAGTCATAAACATCAAAGTCCCGAATGATTCATGCAGGCAGCCACAGAGAACCACGCTGCAGCTGAGAATTCAGCAGTCGTTTACAAGAGCTAGAGTTTTGAGAAATAATAAAAGTACACAATTTCAAATGTATGCTTGTCATGTCAAAAGTTTCCTGAAGAAGTAAGACGGAGGGTGATACCCCACCAACCCCACCAAATACCTTTTCTATATTTAGGTTAGCTTTGAGGTCAAACTGACAAAAAATATATCTTCAGGGCCCAAATGAAGAGAGCAGTATTTCTGTACGTGAATCACTGAGTGAAATTTCATGAATGAATATACAATAAAGGGAACTATTCCCATTAGAGACCGCGGCCCCTTGTTAACAAAAAGGATTTACAATCAACACACTAAAGCTCCAGACTACAAGATTAATGATTAATTATAAATGCCTAGTTCATTGTTTGGTGATCACACATACACACACACACACACCACACAGGATTTTATTTGCTTTGTTATTTGTCAGTCTGTCTGGCCATTTGAATAGAAGGAACTCACCTAATTAACACACACATACACACAGTCACACACTTACTCTAGGGCTAATGACCATCAAAATTACTTTTTAAGGTGTATTTTATAAAAGCTCCAAGTTTCATTTTGGCAAACTCAAAACTTAAAGTTCATACATGCCTATATAAACTACTATAGGTCCAAGAATTTATAGTCACCTGTTCCTCCAGAGTTTCTTCTGAAATCAAGAGTATTATCAGGTGGTTTTTCTTCTCTTTGCGGCAGGAACAGCCTCTACTCTTCTGGGCATGCTTTATACTAGATGCTGGAACAATTGCATTCCACACCAAGAGCATTAGTGCCGTCAGGTACTGATGTTGGAGGATTAGGTAGAGATCACATTAAACGGCACTCCATCACTCCAGAGATTCCACTGCTCTACCATCCAGTGCTGGGGGGGCTTTATACTCCTCTTTCAACCTTAAAAATCTCAGATTTCCAACATGATCTCAGACTTCAGGCCATGTTTGTTTTAGGCCTCATAACTACATTGTCATAACTGCCTTATATCTCCAAAGTATTAATTTTACAGGAGAAGGAAAAAAAAAAAAACGTATTATGGAAGGTAGTGTAAAACAATTTACACCATGTGTCTTGGGACCATTTGTACTGTTCCTTTTGTCATGGAACTATCACATAATGTAAAGATCAGCTAGTTTTCAAATTATGCAAAAGGTAAAAAACTACACAAGCATAGAGACACAAGGTCTGGTCTTGACCATGGCAATGCACTTACATGTACATAAATATATACAACCTGACAAGGTTGTCCTGACAAGGCATAAAAACAAAACTGTGTGTATATGTTTTAACATCAGTCTTCCAGACTAAAATATCATCCATAAGATTCCACTGTGGGTTCTCTCAAATAGACACACTCGCACACATCAGTTTAGTCTAATGCTGGCCTACAAACTGCAAGTGAAATCCAGCAAGAGCAAACACAGTATTACATCTACATCACCCTGCTCAGAGTAAAACAGACCAGGCCAGTGGTAGAGTGTGAGCTGAGCTGAACTTCGTTTCCACTCATTTCCGCCTGCCTTCATCAGCTTGGCACCCTGACAGCCGCCCATTGATTACCGCCGTCTGGACGCTGAGGCCGCGGGTCACCAGGAGAGACAGGGGTTGCCCACCAGGGACCTCCCCAAGCCTCTGTGAACGATGTGAAAGCTGACAGGTGAGAGAGCAGTGTGTGTTAGTGAGAGACGCCCATGCTCCCCCAGCTCGCTCTAACACGATCAAGCTGTCAGAGTGAATGCTGGATATCAGGCAGGATCTGGAGGGGCAGAAGCAGAGTCTGGGGCAAAAAGAGGGTGAGGAAGGGGGGGCATTGAAAGCACCACCACTGAAACATGCACAGACACTGAGATTTGCACAGACACACATTTACAGCAATAGTTTGGTGACAAATCAGATTTACACAAAATCCCCTCTTACACTAAATGTGGTTAACCAAGACTTGTTTGGGGTCTGGAAGTTTGCTTCTTGAACTACGAGGCTCATATGGCTAACCAGTAATGGAAGCCTATTAGAAGAACCAATCAGGCTCATGCAAACTGCACACCAAAACAACCGAACACTTCCATCCACTTGTGAGTGTTATGCGAATAGTGAACACGAGGAAGGATCTGGGGGGACAGAAATAGAGCCTAGGGCAAAAAAAGGAAGGATGGATGGATGATGGATGGATGTGGACATCACCACCACCAAGAGTCTTCTATTTCTTGGTAGTTAAATGGAAAGATGCATTTGAAGGCAAAATAATCAAACTCACAAAATTTGATTCCAAAAGTGTGTGAAAGAGTATTCAATTTAGCTGAAGTTTGCTCCTATACTTTTACTCTTGAGCTACAAGGCTAATGTATCTATACTGTATAAAGCTGACACCACGCTGATTAGCATAGTGCAAAACCACATGCCTAAATCACCACATCACTTTTCAAACTGGGTCAAGTTAAGTAAACTCAAACGGACTTGCTTATGTGGTTTCTGACACTGCACGACACATCTGAGGAGCGAGAGGGGAAATAGAAAGAGGAAAAAGAAGAAGGTACTAGAGAGAAATAAAAGTGGTGGAGTGAAGAAGACAAGTCAGGGAGGAGTGTGGGACTGAGTTCACAAAACTTGAACTCGCAGAGTCAGAATTTTCACACAAACAACCACACACATTAAATTGATTATGTATTAATGCAGCAGTTATATATGGAGTAATCTTGACAGCTATAGCCTAGTATTAATCATGTGTATTGATTGAACTGAGAGAATGTTTATTGTGATAATTATCATCAATAAATAAATACTGGTGTATTATATCATATTGTACTTTGCTGTACTAACTTAAATATATTAATCTTAAACACACTAACAAAAACAGCCTGTTTAATTCTAGTGGATAAATTAAAGTTGGACAACAGTTATGTAAAAAAGAATACTGTTTTTGGTGCATAAAGGTACAAAAATGTCATAAGTGTATCCCAGGAAAAATAAAATGCAAGAAAGTTTGATTATTGGGGCACATATAGCAGGAGCTTAGGTAATAAAGACTGCTAAACTGATTAGTAACAACCAAGACTAGAATAACGTCTGCCTTTTAATCCATGGGGATGACATGAAGTTAGTTTCACTTGAGTATCACACTCTCTGTCAACAGCTAACGAACAGCTAAGTCCTCAGTCAACATCATTAAACAGCATGCACATGGGAAAGGATACATAGCCCCTCTACATCCATGTTAGTTCAGCTGGTTTGAAAACATACAAGTGGATATTTCCTCCACTTAGTTCCTCAACCTGTTTAACCTTACCTAACCTCAACTAACTGTCCCTGGATAGTTATGCTATGAAAAATTTTGATAAGGAGGGTAAGAGAAAAGCCAGCGGTCACTTGAAAAGAGTTTTAAGACAACCTGATCGCAGGAGGAACATTAGTTATTCAGAGAACAGTAAATGCACAGTAAATAAATAAAATATGAATCAAGTGCAGTGAATCAAGTGAATTAGAGGAGAATTTGATCACATCAACCAAGAAATGGAAGCACTTTTCAACAAGGCAGAGCCCAGCATTTGGTCAAAATAACTCAAGACCGGTTGCTAAAAAAATGAAGGTGCTTGCATGACCAAGCCAATCTCCTGACTTGAAGCTTATTGAAATTTTTGGCATGATTTTGAGTCCATAATTGGGATGCTCTTAGCCTTGGGAAATTGAAGATGGTTTGCCAAAAGGAATGGACTAAAATTGAACAGCAAAGCTGCGGGAAAGCTAATTGGTTCTTAAAACAGACATCCCAAAGCTGCTACTACCAAAGCTCTAATATTACTAATTTGTGGTATTTTTCCTATCAATTTCAATCTCCCAAATTCCTAATCAAAACATAACATATGTACACCTGAAGTGGATATACGCACAGGAAGTGTATTAAATATCATTTAATCTGAAGATCTAGGGTTCATGTCCCTGTTCCAATGTTCTGACAAGATGTCTTAACAGTTTCCTCCAGGATCAATGATTGTGATCTAAATACTTGTTTCCTCCTTTCTGAAATCCCAAAGTCTGAAAAAGAACGGTGATGAGGAATGATATCTGTTACATTTAAAGAGTCCGTTTTAACAGAAATGCTGCTGTTTATGTTCTTCTTGATTGCCTAGATTGACTGTGGTTGGGTTAATCTATCTCCACTTACACTCACTCATTCTCATCACCTCTCAATACACACGTCATAACCAGCTCTATCATCCAAACGTGCCCCTCTCATCACTCTGTAAATAGAGAGAGAGAAAAAGAGAAAGAGAGAGAGAGAGAGAGAGAGAAAGAGAGAGAGAGAGAGAGAGAGAGAGAGAGAGAGAGAGAGAGAGAGAGAGAG
>JBBIGA010012536.1:0-15073 GCA_037576975.1 Alestes dentex | reverse complement strand
CACTTAAACTAATACACAAAACAGGTGACACAGTGACACACGACACAAACATCCACTTATTTCAAAATAAAAGACCCGTAACTAAAAACCCAGCCCTAACAGGTATCAATCTACCAGAAATATCATAACAATAGACCCTGACTTTTCAGTGGAAAATATACATATTGTTCACTGTTTTTAGTGGCAAGCCATTATGGTGTGGTACAAGAATTGCACCGCTTTGGATTGCAAGACCCTACAGAGAATAGTGAGGACTGCTGAAAAGATCATTGGGGTCTCTCTCCAGCCTGTTTCAGACATTTACATCACACGCAGCATGACCCCACACACCCCTCACACACTCTCTTCTCCATCCTTCTGTCTGGCAAAAGCTATTTTGCTGCCAAGAATCATTAAAATCATTGAATGAATTATTGAAACTGTACTTCACACACAAACACACAACACACATGCACACACACACACTCACACACTCACACACTGAACTGAATTGCACTACTTACTTCTCCCACATACATTGAATATACACACTAAACTGTCTTACCATAAACAAAAACTCACTCCCGACTGTTTATTATATACTGCAAGTTCTCTGTCCTGTTGCTTCTGTTGATGCTATTGTTGCATAATTATACACTGTATGGACAAAAGAATTGAGACGCCCGACTATTACACCACCAGCGACTTTAATGGCATTGCATTCAAATACGTAGACTTTAATATGGAGTTGGTCCCCCTTCACAGCTGTAACAGCTTCCACTATTCTTGGAAGGTTTTTCACAAGATTTTGGAGTTTCTGTAATAATTTGTGCCCATTCATTCTGTATCTCATTTATGAGGTCAGACACTGATGCTGGACAAGAAGGCCTGGATTGCAATCCATTCCAGTTCCTCCCAAAGGTGCTCTCCCTTTAGTTCTTGTGCAGCCTTGTGGTGTTTTTCTTTTTGTCCTTTGGGTTGCACCATGATCGTGGAGAACTGTTATTTTGTTTCACTGTGTAAAGTGTATAAAGTAGAAATGACAATAAGCACTTCCTTGACTTGATTTGACTTATGCCAAGTGCACTAAACCTCCGTATGTCACACATCCAAATTATCATGACACATTCAAACAATAGTTATCCAGCTGTGCAAGACCAACTGGCTTTGTAAAACAGACACATGCAATTATGTTCTCTGGAAAGCAGCTCTGTGCAACTGGATCAAGCCAGTAGAAGGTCTAAGATTTTCCACAAATGCTCCACAAATTTTTAAATACCTCTTAATACTAATTTTTAAACATTTCTCTCTTTTTTGTGCTATTGACTGATCTCTGAAAATTGTACTCTATCCTTCCTGCACTATTATTTACTTTTAGGTTTATATTTGCAGTTTTTGGATTTCTTGTACTTTGTGCTTCTTTTTTAAATGTGTGAAACACATCTAATTGCCTCAGTGTGTAAAATGTACTAAATAAATAAACTTGAATTGTATAATTTTGTTACAAATTTGATATAAAATTGCATTCCTGTGCCAGTAGTTGTCTGGAATAGCATTCATCTCCCATTCCTTTTTTGTTATTTTCAAAAGTGCACTGCCATAGGCCCCTTATGGATAAGTTCAGCCCCTGATGTTGGTGGGCTTCCCTGGTTGAAGCAGTTGTTTGAGGAGCAACTGTGCAGGAATCTGGCACTCTGAACTCAACTGAACTGAACTGAATAGTAGGTAAGATGACCCATGTAGCCACTGGCAAAGTCATCCAGGTTCATATTCACCATTGCAGCACACCCTTTTATGTAAGTGGGCGACTGCGGTTTTGTAAGTTTGTAAGTTGCAGTAATCTCCAATACTCTCATGCCTGCTTTCTTTTGTGTAGGATAGGTTACATACATGGCTTTGCTGAAAGATCCTACATGGCGTCAGGAACTTTCTGATAGGCCCAGACTTCTCATTTATTAAAGTCAAAATACAAAAGGATCTGGGAGGAAAAAAGCAGGAAACATATTTTTCATTCATTTCTTCATGACTTACCTCTCTTTATAAACAGAGGTCCCCAACTCCAGTCCTGAATGGCCAGCTGAACTCATCGGTTTCCAGGACTTGTGAGTGTCTTCGGAAAGGAACTGTGCAGGACTGGAGCTGGGTGCCCCTGACTGAGAATTAAACAGGATGTTTTTGTCACTGTGAATTTAAGACAGATTTATGTAGTGACGGCCCCACAGTGGTGCAGTGGGTAGCACTGTTGCCTCACCCCTCCAGGGTTGGGGCTTTGAATCTGGGTCCTGGTCTTGTGTGTGTGGAGTTTGCATGTTCTCCTCATGGTGGCGTGGGTTTCCACTGGGGTCGCCGGTTTCTCCCACAGTCCGAAGACGTGTGTCAGGTGAATTGGGTATTGTAAATTGGCCGTAGGTGTGTGTATGTGTATGTGCGTCCTGTGGTGGGCTGGTGCCTCGTCCAGGGTGAGTCCCTGCCTCGTGCCTGTAGACTCCGGGGTAGGCTCCGCGACCCCAGTAAGGAAAATGAATGAATGGATTTAGCTGGATACATGTAAACACATTGGTTCTCATAATGTCACAGAGATAGTATGAACTGAGGATCAAATTATATGTTTTAAAACGGTAACAGTGTTTATTTACCCCATCAAGTTCTTCTGTTTCCAAAAACAAGCCAAATTTGTATTGATATGGGCCATTTAAAGCTGAGAGATTAGAGAAAATCAACCTCCACTCTTGCTATGGAAAAGATCTGTAGGTGTTTCTGTCCGTCTTTCCACTGTAAGAAGGAGCCGTTACTGAGGATGGAAACAGACGGTAAAAGAATCTGCACTAGAACACTGAAACACATCTGTGATGTGAAGGAAGGTGTTCCAGACTGACGAGTGTAAATTCATTACGTGGGATTAACTCGGATGCTGAGAGGCAGAAAATGCCGCCAACTTCTAAGGCTCAACTCTAAAGAACCGTGGAAAAATATCCCTGCAGATCCCAACGAGAATAGAAGCTGTAAAAGAGGCAAAGGATGAAAGGATGAAGGCACTAAATACTTATAAATACTTGTAAATACTTAAACATAAAATAATATGTACATATAAATAATAGTATATTTAGTTGTTGAGAATTGGTAACATTTTCCGTGAAATACTGTGAAATTTCTGTTTTTGGCTTTTTAACCATCACTAAAAAATGATTAGCTTGTACTTGATAGGCATTTTGACTGGAAATGAAATAAATGAATAGGGTCGTAACAATTCTTTGAAACATCAGGATATCGCAATGCAAAAACGGGAACTCTGGACAAGCATTGTTACATTTTTTACAATAAATAACATTTTCAGCACATTCACCTACATCACCCCCCCCCCCATCATATTCATTCAAATATGATAATGCTGAATTGTTTTCAGTCATTAACTCATGAATATGTCGTGAGTGTATAGACCTGTGATCTCTGAATTGTAAATCAGACAGAATAGTGAGTTGACTATATTGTTACATACAGTACAGTCTACTATATTGGAGCATACAGCAGCCCACAGGAACTGTGTAACTGGTTAAGAATATGGTAAAGAACACTTGCATTTCAATATTTTATTTGTAATTTTATTACAACATTGAAGTGCAATGAAATAAAACACTTTCCAGTCATTGTATGACTCATTTGGGAGAGTTCAAATCCTCGTAAACAGAAGTGCACCCTATCTTGCCAAAGGATGTGACCTTTGAATGTAATACCATATCACTTTCTATGCGCTGTCACTCAGCAGAATAGCCTGAGAAACACAGAGAGAGAAGCTGAGGTTACCCAAAGAAAGATAGATACCTGAGATGCTGCCAAGAGCACAGAAAGAGTTTCAATCAAAGTACAAAATAGGCGAAAGACACTCATTGACCATTTTTCCATTACATGATATCTTTCTAGATTTAAACATGATACATATATTTATAGATACATTATTATGATTAAATGACATAAATATGTAAATTATAATAACCAAGATAGCTGTGTGCTTAAAGACCCGAGCACATAGCCAGGAAAAACGGGAACAAGCACAAATATGCCCTGATGGAGGTTGATATGCCCTAACAGAGATCTAGAAAAGTGGTGCCAGAACGTTTTGTGTTTGGGCCAATGTGCAAAAATATAAGATAACAAACAAATCAAGAAGGTATGTAGGCTTTGAGTTATATGAGTTATTGACATTATTAATGATTAATTCATGTGTTTTTAACATTACTCTTCATTTTGTACCTAAATGAGCTTTCAAAGAATGTGGTAGTGACGCAGCATGTCAACGTTTAAGCCTTTGCGTCACAAAATATTGGCAGGACAGATCCTACATTTTGATATTATTCACTAGGTGGTGCCAATAAACAAATACACGATAAAGAGCTAGTGTCACGTCCTCTTGGAGGCCTCTAAAGTGTTGTTATTTTGGGCAAAATGATTATGCCTACCTGACCTCAGGGGCCACTAGCACATCCACTTAAGGACACAAATCTCTTATTCCATATCAGCAATATAATCATTGAAAATTACCAAAAAATTACCACGGCCATGAGGATTTCAGTACACCCCTGAGAACATTGCTTTCCCGTGGTAAAATAACTGTAATGCATGTCCTCTTGTAGCTTATTAATTCAGTGTTCGTGTTTTGTTTGTGATTACATGGCTGGTGAACTCTGGCTTTAAAATAAAAAAAAAAACTATTAAACCCCACAACCACAGTGAATCTCAGGAAAAGTGACACCTACGAAAATCATTCTGACTTTTTCTAAGGGTCAGTTAACGTCAAATACCCTGTGTTTTATTATTCGTTACTGACGAGAAAAAAAAAACCACTTTGTTCCAGAGCGATATGTTGAGAACAGCCCCAGATATATAATAAAACCATTGCAAGGACTATTGAACAAGAGGAGTACAAAGCTCACCTGATCTTATGAACAGCATATGCACATGGCTTCATGCCAAATCAAACTATTTCAGTATAATGTGACTGGTTTATGTCATTTGGAGGACACATACTTTCCCTGTTCCATAAATTTGCACGGTTCTTCATTTTTACTTGACACATTTTGCCGCAAATTAACCTTCCCTCCTTGTCTCATGAGCGCTAGGAGTAGGAGCAGCATTTTCGAAGATGTCTTCAGGGAGAGAGTATCCGAAGAGCTTGAAGTCCGCCTCATAAAGTTTGAAGAGTCTTCTCCTCCACTCAACGGGGATGTCAATAAACCAGTTCTTTATCCAGCTCACATCCGTTCTGTTGCTGGTGCCCGGTGGAAAATGGACAATGTGGTCGACTTTAAGAATATGCAGAAGGTGGTGTGCATCCTCATCCATGGTCTCCATTTTCCCAATGAAATCGTACTCAATCTGGCACGGATGGCACAAGTGATACATCTGCCTCCAGTGTTCTTCAAAGGATCTACCTTCATCATCATCCGGAAGGTCCAGAATGTACTGGATGAAGTCGAAGAAGGATGGACGTATGCCAGCAGCGTAGGCCTGCTCTGCACTAATTGGAGGTAAAAGTTTTTTATACTTCCTCATGATGGGGAATGCAAGGAACCTGTAAAAGTAGTCATTTTTCTTTTCAAATTTGTCCCGGTAGGCAGAAATGAGTCGGACGAAAGGATTCCTAACAAAAAGAAACTTTTTGTACTTTTCAATCTTCCACTTCATCAGGTTCCTCTGGGACCTGTTGAGATATATGACGCTGTTGCCGTGGATGAGGTCTTTGGGAATGTCTGAGTGGTTTTTGTAGGGAATGCCATCTTTCTTGAGACTTTCACTCAAGAATATCATAATGCTTTTCCACTCTGTGCACGCAACCTTCGGAACGTAACAGTAGATTATCCCATGCAGGTCATCCACAACAAGGTTTGCCAACTGATCATGTGGAATGGCGTCAAATGTGGCTTTTTTCAAAAAACCATTTCGGCTGCACATGTCGCGGATCAGCTTCTTTCTGGCAGACTGCCTATGTTGTAGATCCTGAGCCTCTGGCCTTGTGTGTCTCGTGTTCTTCACGGTGGCATTGGCATCCTCCAAATCCTCACTTGGTGCTGCATGTCCACTCGTCTCCTTGCTGAGAGTTTCATGTCTGGAGCCCCTGTGAACATAAGTGGAGGTAGGCTGGACTTGATGCTGATCTGAACACCATCGTAGACTTGTCCCATATTGAGATTTGAGAAGAAACACACTTTCTCGGACATCTAAGCACCAAAAAAACACAAAGACCAGCGAGAAAAACGCCAGAAATAAGAAAAGTTGTAAAAGTCTTAGACTGCTCATTGCTTCGCCAGGTGCTGGAACTGTATGAACAAAATATGGGAGCCTCAGGGACATATATGTTCACTTGTAAATGATATGTGGGGGACGGCAGTTATCGTCATGCTCATTTATAAACTGGGCTAACTGGTTTTTCAATATGATATCCAGGAACTCTTCACCCATAGGAACAGATTTAATACCCTTCACCTATAATCTTCTCTTCACCAATAATCTTCACCCATGCATCTGCATTGCTGTCAGTGGCATTTTTGGGGGTGGGGCTGACACAATTTTTGCACCGTCTCATTCCTAATTCACCCTCTCCAGTCTCCTTTCATGTCTCTTGCCTTGTCACTCTGACTTCTGAAGTAACCCTCATGTGTCTCTGTCTCAAACATCAGTAAATCTGTTCTATTCAATCTGACCATTAAGTAGAACTGTAATCAACCCAGGGGGTGATAAATGCATGTATTTGATGCTCAGCATTTATCAGTGTAAGGTGTGATTAAAGACCTGAAAAAACACAGGTTGGTCAAATTCTGTTCACACGTGAATCAAAATAACTCCAAGATTTATGACCTTAACATTGTCAATAAACAAGGAAACATAACAATAGTCTTTTAATCAATCAAAATTAGGATTTAAGTTCACAAACAGTACTCTATATTTATGGTTCAACGTCCTACAAGATATAATTGATTGTATCCAAAGTAGATGGAAAAGCAAATGTAAGTTTGAGTATCGTGAGCATTTAATTGATCAAGTCACACTGATGAATAATGAAACAAAAGTTGCCCAATTACTGACCCCTGTGGAACACCATAGGTGACAATAGATTGGGCTGATGTCATCCCATGAACACATAAATGCAATACGGATACATAATATTGCATTTAGCAGTAAAATCCAACACAACAACAACGGCTTATAAGACTTATAAGAAGATTCTGTAAGTGCTTATTTTGGATCATGCTTGTACTGCTGCTGTCTCCTTTTTTTTAATCACAAAATTTTATTACAATACATAGTCATTTTCTCAAAAATTATCATTGTCATGTGATAATTAATTGCAAAAATAAAACACATGTAGGTCGAGCTTATTGACTGTCCGGGAAAAACACATGACCGACATAACGAACCAGGGGCACGACAGTTATAGCTTCAATGACTTCCATCTCACTGAAGCTAAAATCTTATAATTAGCAAGGAGAATACACAAGGGAAAGTTGCATAATAGGATCAAGAGAAGGTGAAGCCAGTAACTGATCTGTAGTTTCAATTCCACAAAAAAACGATGTCATAAAATGTCACTTGAAGAGATAAAATTACTGCCTGCTTTTTCTGGTTTAATAACTATAGAGAACAAATCTCCGGGATTATTTCTGTAAGGCTCAGTAATAAATGAATACCAGACAGACTGAGTAGATTTGCATTTTTATTTGACCCAGTACACATCAAACCAGTGTTGACGGACTAACTCTAACTATGTCCAACTGATGATCCTCCTCCATCAGCTCACCTTTGTCTCTTGTCTGCTGTGCAGTGAATGTTTATGAGGGCTTTTGTAGTCACTTCAATACATGATGCTCTAATTAAAGTTAATAAGCTGTTGAAAACGATCCAAATCCATTACCCACTTGTTACTACTTCATGGGCACCAGTTCACAGTCCAGTGGTAAGATGTAAGTGAGGCAACAGCTGGAAAAAACCTCACAGATCCTTGATGAACATAACTAAAATGATGCTGAGTGCAAACATCATCTATGGCAGCAGCATGCAAGCCAGGTGTGTTATTCTGAGGTCAAGATTAAGAAACATAGGGTTGTTGACACCACAGGGTATATTTGTATAACTCTAGCATTGGGTGATAGCGCTGATAAACAATATAAAATTAGGAATTCTCTCAAGAACCCCTCAAAACATCTACAGGATTGACTCTTTTCTGACATTTAAATTCTGCTATAAGGCAAAAAGATAAGAAAAAAAAAAGTCTGAATACATCATTGGACATTATTCCTTATTGAAGACCCCTAACATACGTCTTGGGTGCTCATAAGTGGATGGCTCCCCACTCAGAGTGCCTGTTCAGGATTTCTGTGGTAGAGAGCACCCCAGGATGATGCTGATGGTGTGCATGGTTGTGTGGTGTTTCTACATAGTGTCACCAGAATGGATGAGTGTCATGCACTGAAAGAGACTATGACTAACAAAGAAGCTGATGAGCCATTTCATGTGTCCCTTGGTAGGAGATGGCTGCACAAAAAAGCTGTTCTGGGCTTCTAGCTTCTGTTTCAGCTCCAATTTAATTTTCAAGAACAAGTAATACTCTTCCAGGAATCATCCACTGATAACATTATGTTCTGTCTGAACTCTACAATGGCACACAACATCTTTGTTCCAGTCGGTTACCATGACAGTAGACAAAGCAAGTGGACAAGATACAAGGTTTTGGAGGAAGAGCAAGAGAGAGAGCACTTACTGGCCTGATTACAAAACAAAATGATGGTACATAGGTTTTCAAGACAATTACGACACACTCCTGAAGCAGCAACACTGAAATTGAAGCCTCATAAAGCCTCTTAAATGTATGACATTGCATCAAATGTATGAGACTCTATCAAGCAATGACACATGCTTAGCACCCAAGCACACAGCAGCATGAAAGAGAGCACTCAGTTCTCATCACAATACCGAAACTCTGAAGGGTTATTCTTAAGGATGTGTCTCCACCTAGAGGATGAATACATGGTGTAATTTTTTTCACCTTTTTCCATTGTGTGTGAGTCGCCAAGACAGGTGCCAGTCATGCACGAAAAGAGACTCCAAGAGACTGAGAAACCCACAAACTATTTCAGACAGTAAGGTTTCTTACATTTACGGCATTTCCTTTCCCTAACTACAGGGGACAGTCTCTCGGGAACAACTTGGGGTTAAGGGTCTTGCTCAGGAACCCAGTGGCGGAAAGGCAGGATTCGAACCCATACCACCTCTTGATCCAGAGGCAAGTATCCTACCCACTAGGCCACAACTAACTCCCCTTTTGAGGCCTGGAAAACTCTTGTTTTTCAAGAACTTTGAGCTGGAGCACTTATTTGTTCCAGGAGTTTTTACCACAATCTTGACTGTTTTAAGCCATTTGAACCATCTGACGTCATTATAAGAGTTTGTAAGAATTGAAAAGGGGGGTGACAGCTTCGGGTGTGGGTGGGTGGGGGACCTCCTCAGACATCTAAAAGGAACTGCATGGAATTACACTAAACGCATTTATTAAAATGCAGTTCCTTTTAGATGTCTGAGGGGGACTTTGTAGCCCCCTAATATGTTAACACACAACAAATTTGTAGTTCTAATTATGCTGTAAAATGATCACAATGCAAGGATGTGTTACTATAGTTTGCCAACTGGCCACTGAGCTGCTACCTCACCTCTATACCAATCTATAATCATGGAAAATACCTACCATCACTGGTACGGTACAGGGTCATCTCCAATGCCAGGGTGTAATTTCCACAAATTAAGACCTCACTATCCAAATCCTAGGTACTGAAATAAAGATGCATGCAGCTGGGTGGTGAATACTGGCCAAATTCTAATTGCAAAAGTCTACAGTTTCAGTTTTACATGTAATAAAGGACCAGCTCTGCTTTCTAACATTAGTCAGTAATCTCAAATACTAGCGACAAAAAGGTGCCTCGGTTGTATCCAAGCACCATTCTGATTTTAGGCTATCTGAAATGAGAGGATAAGGTAAGCAT
Organism: Alestes dentex; assembly: GCA_037576975.1. Taxonomy (NCBI): domain Eukaryota; kingdom Metazoa; phylum Chordata; class Actinopteri; order Characiformes; family Alestidae; genus Alestes; species Alestes dentex. Next base: position 5,069 of record JBBIGA010012536.1, on the reverse strand, counting down.
CCCATCCAGCTTAAAACAAGCAAATAAAAAGACAAAACTAATGTAACTGATAGAAACTAATGGCATTATAAACACAAACTAAAGATTTCTACAGTAACCTTTAGCCTTACATCACAGTGAGGAGTGCAAAAATGTTACAATAAATGTACAATTTATTTACAATAAATGTACATATGCACTACAGTACATATTCGGTATATTCATTAGGCAACGCGTCATTTTAGCTTACAGCTTGTTATTGTATCACTTAATAACATTACATTACTAGATTTGAATTATTGTAATTTTACAAACTCTGTCCCGTCATTTTCGACTCTGAACAGATTCCCACCAAATTTAACATTAAAAGGAGTGATATAGAACGTTACTGATACACCCCACAGTGCATGGGTTAATACTATATAATACTGTACAAACGAAATGCATTCCCTCACTATTGAAAATTAGCAGTAAACTTACAGTTCATCTTTACAGCAGTAACACCAGTCATTAAGACCTCAAAGCCGCGGCGAACTGGTTAACTGAATCGTGGGAATACGAATACATTTAAATATACTGCAACAATAATAATAATATAATAATGTTCAAAAATGGTTAAGTGAACTGTGGATGAAAATCTACGGCAAATTAACAAAAAACCACAAAAGTGGAGGAAATTCCAATCACTACAACAAAGTTAAAGTCCAGCCCAGTTTTCCAATGGGCTTCACCAACAGCAAATTTTTAATTACTGTAAAATCCCACATTTGAACTCCTTTGACATGACATTGGACCCGTATCGGCCAAAATGCGCCATTTTCACAGCAGCCTGCTATGTTTAAAGAACCTAACACACTGTTGCAGCATTTTTGCTGGAAATGTACATAATTTTTTCACACTGTTGCTACCATCTCATGGTCATTATCCATGTTAGAGAACGAAGGAGTGATGAGGGACATTTCTTCCCACAAGGGGGCGCCAGTGGCCTTCTCTCAAACAAAGCTTTTCAGCTCCATCTGGATGGGGTGAACACTGAGATCTGAAAAGGTTTACTGCCAACACCAGTATCACAAAATCACTTTCATGTTGCGCCCTGTCCTCACTTCCTTCCCCAATCATCCCCATCACCCACTGTCTGCGGTTTTCATTGCTTTGTGGACCACAATGCACTGAAATACAGCTCTGAAAAAAATAAGAGACCACTGAAAAAATGTCCAGTTTCTCAGGTTTTGTCTTTTATAGTTGCAAGTATTGAACTGAACAGCTTTGCCTGTTTTTAAGCACTGCTAATAATATGTCTAATTTCCAGATAAAAACATTGCTCTTTAAAGCATATCAATAACACATCAGAATAATAGAAAAGATGCAGTGTTTGCAGAACTCGAATAATAGTAATACTGTATGTTGGGCCTAGATGCTAGAGATGAAAATCAAGCCACTGATTTGCAACTAAGTCTCGACACTCATATCCCAGGTCACATGATCTTTTAAAATGACTATATTACAGTTACATTAACATCTGTGCTCTGAAGAACACATGTAACTGTAATCACCAGATCCTCCTCGCCACTCTCTCCAACCCTGGGATCTCGGGCACAGCCTGGCACTGGTTTGCTTCCTACCTTGATGAGCGGAGGTACCAGGTAGCATGGCAAGGCACCCAGTCTGCTCCACGAAGATTATCCACTGGTGTTCCACAGGGCTCGGTCCTTGGACCGCTTCTCTTTTCTCTGTATACTGGTTTTCTTGGGGATGTAATAGCCTCACATGGTTTTTCCTACCACTTTTATGCTGACGATACGCAACTTATTCTCTCTCTCGTCCTTCCAGCGACAACCAGGCCCCAACTCGCATCTCAGACTGTCTGGCCGACATCACCTCAAGCTGAACCCCAGCAAGACCGATCTCCGCTTCATCAAAGGGAGTCCTTCACCAAGCCACAACCTTACCGTTTCTGTTGGGAACTCGGTTATCTCCCTTCAAAGAAGGTAAGAAATCTTGGTGTTATGCTAGATGAAGATCTGTCTTTCTCGCTGCAGGTTGACAAGATCTCCAGAACATGCAGATACCTTCTCTACAACATCAGAAGAATCCAACCCTTTCTCACCACGAAAGCTACGCAGATACTCGTCCAGTCTCTGGTCATCTCCAAACTGGACTACTGCAACTCTCTACTGGCTGGACTTCCACTGAAGGTAACAAAACCACTTCAGCTGATTCAGAATCCAGCTGTGAGGTTAGTCTTCAATGTTCCTAATTTCTCACACACCACACCTTTACTACAGAACCTTCACTGGCTCCCTGTGGCCGCTTGCATTAAGTCTTTAACACTTGCTTTCAAGGCCAAGAATGGTCTTGCACCCCATACATATCAGCATTAATCAAACAATGTGTCACTTCTCATCCTCTCAGGGCTTGAAGCACATGAGTCAAGACTCTTCTCAGTCTTGGTCCCCCAGTTGTTTAATGAACTCCCTCTTCTGATCAGATCTGCGGAGTCCCTCTCTGTCTTCTAGCCCCACCTCTTCAAGGAGCACCTTGGTGACTAAACATGCCTCTTGTTTCTACTTGCTTATTTCTCAAAAAAAATCTTATCCCCATCCCTTCCTTACTTTTGACTTAACTTCTGACTTTTCTTCGACAGGTGTTGTTTAGGTGTACCTAGTGTGCAGTAACTTTACTGAATAGTGGATGCTGATTTAAGTTTAGCTTAACAGGTTTAAGAAACAGATGTGGACTATTTGAGCACTGATGTATGCTGCTCTGGATAAGAGCGTCAGCTAAATGCCATTAATGTAATGTAAATGTATTATTATTATTATTGTTGTTGATGTTGTTGTTATTATTATCATTATTAATATAATAATAATAATAATAATAATAATAATAATAATAATAATAATTTTTTGATTTTTGATTTTTGGAAGCATATTCTGAAAGCTTGGTGCCTCCACTCAACCTTCAACCACCCCTATAGTGTGTCTCCGGGTGGTAGTGGCCTAGTGGGTAGATCACTTGCCTATGAACCCGATGACCACAAAGTAACAGGTTTGAACCCCCACTTTCTACCATTGTGTCCTTGAGCAAGACACTAGTCCTCAGTTGCTCTGGGCGAACTGTCCCTGTAACTAATGATTGTGAGTTGCTCTGGATAAGAGCGTCAGCACAATGCCCCCTTTACCTTCTGGTTGCGAGGTGATGAAGATCATCTCTTGCGCTTGTTTAGTCTACAGACTAAAATGAGAAAATGAGGCAAAAGGGAACTTAGTCTGTTGAATTACAGCAGCAAGACTGGAGTTTATATCCTGAGCAAGGGCTTATTTCCACTCATTTGGATGTTTTGCTGATATTCAAATGAGCTCTCGCTTGTCCGTAGACACAGAAATAAATCATTTGCAACATTCAAATGAATCGGATTGATGAAAGGAATCGAAATCCCCATGGTTACTGCCTAGGACAGTATGTGAATCCCTTGAAAATTTGCTTTAATAAACTCACACAAACATCCTCCTGCTTTAAGAATCCCTTCCACACAAGAAGGAGGCATCTGCATTTATTCAAACTCATCCAAATTGGGTAAGTTCATTTACAAGAAACCTAAAGTAGAGGAAAATCATTCAATGCAATTCAAAAATGGCAAACATTTCAGTCATCAGTCTCTTCTGTTCATTTATATATAATTTGAAAGGGGTAAACCTTAACCAAAAATCATTTTGGCATAAAAGTGCCAAAATGTAGAATTTTCAATCACAAAAAAAAAAAAAAAAGTAAAAGAAAGATTTCTTCCTTTTTTATGAGTTCATGTTGTGTGAAATATAGAGGGTCTGTGACAGAGACCATTTATTTGACTCTCGAGAAGGAGTTTTTTTTTTAATCTTCTAGACTTCTAGAATGGTTGAGAGGAGTGTTTGCTTGATTTAAAACAGATTTTGCCCCCCCTATCCGGGCAAATATTTTGTCTTGTTCCATGTGTCACCTCTCACCCCGCCATCAACTAATATTACCCATTGTTTCATCCGTCACTATTCCTCATTTCCCACGCATTACGAGGCCTGAGGCATTTTTACTTAACCCTGATGTAAACCTTTATCTCCGCCAAGGACGGTCCCAAGCCCGGCTGAAAAAGGTAGGGCATGGGGCTCGCTACCCCACCTCATCAAACAAATGTCAGCTACAGAAACGCCAAGAAGCAAATCAACAGATGTCACGGACCTAGGAGAAGATGGACCCCAAGCTGGAAGATGTATGACGCCAAGCGGTGAAAGACAGAGTAATCTGGAAGCCGTCAGACGGAAGACCATTATCTCCACCAGGTCCACAACTACCATTGGTACATGGAACATGCGGACCATGTACAAGACCGGAAAGATAGCGCAAGTGGCTGCAGAAATGAGGAGATTCAACCTCACCTTAATGGGAATCAGTAAGGCAAGATGGACTGGTTCCGGGCAGAAGCGGATGTCTTCCGGCGAGTTACTGCTGTATTCAGGACACGAGAAGGAAGATGCACTGGATGTACCACTGATGCTGTCCAAGGAAGCACAGGGAGCCCTCCTTGGATGGGAAGCACATGGACCACGGATTATGACAGCCAACTTCTGTACAAAGAAGAAGAGGATCAATATGGATGTCATCCAGGGCTACGACCCGACAAACGACAGCAAAGAGGAGGAGAAGAACGACTTCTACAATAGACTGCTGACCATTATACAGGACAAACCAAAGAGAAACATCATTATCGTAATGGGTGACTTCAACGCTAAGATCGCCAGCGATAACCTATGAGGAGATCATGGGGCAACAGGGGCTAGGCAAGATGAACGAAAATGGGGAGAGATTCGCCAACCTGTGTGCCACAAGCAAACTAGTCATTGGAGGAAGTGTTTTCCAGCACAAAAGGATACACAAGCAGAGGCGGACAAAGAACCTAACTTCCGTACTTAAGTGAAAGTACAGATACCACTAAGTCAAATGTTACTCCAATACAAGTAAAAGTCATACAGTCAAATTTCACTTAAGTCAAAGTACTGAAGTGCTTGCTTCCAAAAATACTTAAGTATTAAAAGTACATATTTCACTGCATTGTTGAT
>JBBIGA010012518.1:0-15074 GCA_037576975.1 Alestes dentex | reverse complement strand
ACACACACACACACACACACACACACACACACACACACACACACACACACACACACACACACACACACAAATAGACAGATAATACATAAGCAAAAGCACACTCCTGAAAACAATATGGCAGCAAAATAAACACACACACACACACAAAGGGAGCAGTAGAGTAACTAAGAAGAGTGTCTCAAGCCATTAAGAGAGTCACTGCACTGCATGCAAATTACACTCCTGATCAGCCTTAATGAGAGCCTGTTTTACAGCTGTTTGACAACGTAAAAAACACACAGGTTTGTTTTCACGCTTTTCTAGGACAGAAGGTCATACACATGACTATTATGTATATGTTTGTTTCTATATGTAATAATGATAATAATCTCACTGAAATTTATTTTCAATATACACAAATACACATTCAAACACACACACTTCTCTCTCATCAAAGAGAGAGGCAGAGAGAAGAATACAGTAGCCTTAAGCACCTCTTGCTCTGATGGCATAGAGCTGTTAGCTCAACCACCCAGAGAGAGAAAGAGAAAAATAAAGAAGACAGATCAAGTGAGAAGGGGAGACAGAAGGAGAGAAAGAGAAACAGAATGAGAAAGAGAAAAAAAAGAGAGAGAAAAAGCCAGAATGAGAATGAGAGAGGGAGAGAGAAAGGAAAAGAATGAGAAGGGGATAGGTAGAGAGACAGAAAGAAAGTAAACAGAAGAAAGAAGGGGAGAAAGAGAGAATGTGAGAGAATGAGAAAGAGAAAGAAAGGAGAGGGAGAGAAGGAAAGATGGAGAATGAGAGAGAGAGAGAGAGTAGGAGAGAGGGACAGAGGATAGAGACAGAGAGAGAGGAGAAAAGAGGGAGGAGACAGAAGGAAAGAGACAGAGAGAGAGTAACAGAGAAAGAGAGGAGGGAGTCTTAACCCCTCTTTCTCTCTCAGACTCATCCACACACTCACACAGATCAGAGGAAGAAAGAGACACATATTGCTTAAGCATTGCAGGTTTTAGAAAATACAAATGTGGAAAAAGACCAACAAGACCAAAAAAACAAAAAAAAAAACAAACAAAAAAAAAAAAAAAACTATTGGGTTGCTGTGGCAACCGCCCAGCACGAGCGTGTATGTACGTGACTTACTGCTGACATGAAAAGTTCCAGCGTCTGGAAAGAGCCTGCCTGTACTAGAGTTAAGATCAGGATAAAGCTTGGTTTAGGATTAAGATTAGACTTGTTAAAATTAAGATTATGTGTGGTTTGTAAACATTTTTGCTTTAAAAATACATTATTTGAGCAGGCTTATGCACATGTTTGCACTGTAAATGTATTAAACTATTATACTATTCCAACCCTGTCCAACTTCATATTACAAATTAGACCTACAAATAATTCTGCACTAAAGTTATAATAAAATACACATCATTAACAATAAAAAAAACAACAATATTAGTAATAATACATATGACATGCATATCTCCAGGCTGATAATGTTCCTATGAATAAATAATTCCCAATAATTCCAAGATTGGAATAAAATAATATTGACAGACATCCAAAACACACCTTTCGAACAAGTAATGTACACTGGATAATTTATTAATATTTTCACAGTATTGTGGAAAAGTCTCGAGACACCCCCTCATCTCTTTATATTTTGCTTTGAATCACCTTGTTGGTGCAAAAATACTATTTTATTCCTGTCAAACTGCCTTGTCTTCGGCATATTAAGTAGATTAAATGAAAAAAATAGGACCAAGTCTATTACTGTGACAGGCTGCAAAATGCCTAAGGATACAAGGTGATAAGTCATATCAGGGGAAAACAATCCGAGGATAGGTCAAGGTAAGTATAAAAGGTAACTCTATCCATTATTATTCATATATTACAGCCCAGCCATGAATTATGGTCCCAAACTGGCTTATTTATTATTATCTGGTTAGATTCGCATGCTGAAATCATTCAGCCTGATACAAGCACAGACAGCATGGCAGTGCGACATGGTACAACAGGCCATATTGTAGTGAGGTGTGCATCTCAGGAGCTCAAAAGCTGATAACACAGACCAATACTGGGACACTCTATGCCTTATAGAAAACAGCATTGAAGGCCCACCCCGAGAGTGTATTGCGCCTCTGTACAAAAGGGAGTGTGAATCTGTTGAGCTTCTGTGCGATTTGTGTGTGTTAATGGGCTTTTCATGGCTGCCTGACTGCAAAAAGACAAAAAAGTTCAATTGCAATGAAGGAAACATAGTCCCTAGCATGATCACATTTATTTAGTCTCCCTCTCTCTCTCCCATTCTATCTTTTTCTCACTCTCCCCTTCTCTATCTCTCCCTATCTCTGTCCCTCTCTGATGAAGCATGAGTCACCATAGCCAAACTAACCCCAAACACGCATAAGCTACAAAGTGGTTACTTAAACCACACACACATACTTACACAGGCAGGCAGGCAGGCAGGCAGGCAGGCAGGCAGGCAGGCAGGCAGGCACGCACACACACACACACACACACACACACACACACACACACACACACACACACACACACACACACACACACACACAGCCAGCCAAGTCCTATTTATCAAGCTTTTTGTGCATTACTTTTTAATTTTGTGAGCAAGAGTGTAGGCGTGATTTGAAATATTCAACAGATCGGTTGGCGGAATGCTGTGTTGGGGTGAAACCTCGAGTTGGGCTACCAAAACAAACTCCGCTTCATGAAGGACGCGCAGTTAGCCAGTCTGGTGCTAAAGATGAGAGTAGGCGCGATGTGCTTTCTAACATCTCTTTACACACGGCTAATTCACAGAGAGGAAGACTGTTACTAATATACCTGCAGCAATAGAGGCAGAAAATGTGACACCATAAAGGAAAACATGTCAACATTCATCTGAATTATCTAATGTTTTCATGCCAGTGTTAGAGAGGGAAAGTAATCATTTATCATCAGTATAGCTTTTATTTTCAAAGGTTAATGTCAACAGAACTGCTGTTCTCTGGTGTGGCTTTAAGGGGAACATCTACTGTTCAATGTAGAGAAATGTATGAATTTCCTCACAACAGTGGGAATTACAATCAGTCGTTCATTTATAAATGTAAAAAAAACACCAACAACAACAAAGTGCATGTATGACACTAAAACTGACTGCTCTTAAAAAATAAATAAATAAATAAATAAAAAAAATTATATATATAAATATAAATCAGACAAACATGACAATCAGACCAGGGAACTGTCTGGTCCTAATATTCTAATGATTAAGACATTAACAAACTTTTATATTTTAGTTTAAATTTTGAACAAAATATCCGTAAGTTATCTAATATTACTTACCATTCGTTTGTTCCTTTATCAATAGGTTATATCTAAATTTACTTTCATGCCAAAAAATTTTGACTCAGGATGTAAACGCTAAAAAAAAATCTCCTTGAGAGAAGCTATCAAAGCATGGACGCTTTCCCCTTTCCTGTCAAGTAAACGAAGACACTATGTCGTGAAAAGAACACATAACAGGCCTTCATTCTGATTCAACAGAAAAATACGTATCTTACTCACTTCCCCAAGACCCTTCTACTTTCCAGATCCACAAAGAAAGAACCAAAGGTGCTGGAAACCTATTTTTATTTATTTTTCCTTCTACTCTGGTTTGTGCACCTCCAAACTTTATATACAGGTCTTACTTTAGAGTGGAGATATCATCAGGCAATGGTGGGCTCCTCAATGCCTATGTTTGCACTTTTGCCCTTTTGCCCTTAAAGCAAAAGGTGTAGAATCAGTTCATTCTGATCAGAATTACTTCCCTCAAGTAATTACACACTTTTTGTCAGACCCTCTTCAAATCTGACATAGGACTTGTGAAGCACATCGCTGCATGTGGGCATGCAGATTTTAGCAGACTTCTGACAATGGGAGGTAAAATTACAACCCTGTTCATATGACACGTTAAGGTAACTTTCTCCAACATGTGGACTAGTCCAATATGTTAAATTATATGACATAAATTGCACTAAAACTGGCAGACAAAATGCCACAGCTAGTCTATACACATCTGTATATCCTCCAGGCTTCACCAAACTGTGTTCTGTAAGTGCATCCACCCTGCCTGAGCGCCCCCGTGGTACTACAGATGCACGAGCAGATTTTTTGCTTCATATTGGGCAATTAATCCCATTAATGCCACAAGGTGTGATTGCGCTTCATGTTCCACTTCTCATATATGAGAAGTTTGTGTGATGTATACTGTGCTAATATATGTTTATGTTCAGAGCAAGACTCTTAACTCTCTACCTATCAGTTCCCACACCACACAGGGATTTACACAGTGAGCCACTGCATGCAGCTTAGCTCACAGCGCGATTGAAAGCATGTATAAAGTTGAGAATGGCCGAAAAAAGGATGGGGGGGAAAATGCAACTCAGCGAAAAAAGGGAATTTCTAACCACTGCCAAAGGACTGTTTACTTATCAATAACCAAAATGACAGTTAAATTTTTTTTCATTCAGTCATGGCTTCAAAACAGTTAACTGAGCTGCCTAGCATCTTGCTGGCAAACTAACAGCAGCCTTAAGGCTAAAAACAAGTTTTCACAGGCTGATCATTTTTTATAAAACAGAACAGTGACACAGCTGGTGGCCTAGTGGTTAGTGGCCTAGTGCCCCGGTGATCAGGAAGTTGTGGGTTTGAATCCCAAGACTGCTAGTGGCACCTCTGAGGCACCCTTGAGCAAGGTAAAATCCCCACACACTGCTCCCCAGGCGCTGTGTTCCAATAATCAGCCCCTGATCAATCAACTGAGAAGCTGTAAAAGAGCAGACTGGTGTGGGGGGTGGAGGGTATAACACATTAACAGCACCAATATCTGAAGCAGCATCAAAGGAAAAGTGGTGCCAAATTTTTTCTATTTTTCAATCTATTTGTAAAAAATCAGAAGAACAGTAGTGTGATACCTCATGATGCTAAATGGCCAGGTGCCTCTCACTTTCAACAGAGCTACCTAGAGCTACTTTCAACAGGCTTGACATTGTTATTTAAATAATAAATATGCCACTTTGGCCTAAAAAAGCCTTATTAGAAATAACTGATCAGAAATAACTGGAATGTGTCAGTGTGTTTTATGTGAGCATTTAACCCACACAGCAGGAGCTTCCGGTTAAAGTAAAGTGGGCCCTTATAGTCACACGAGAACACACCACAGCACACAGTGTGAACAATGTGAAATTTTTTGTCTGCATTTAACTAATTCACCAAGTGAAGCAGTGGGCTGCCATCAATGGCAGGGTCAAGGGTACCTTAGTGATGACACTAGCAGTCCTAGGATTCGAACCCACGGCCTTCTGATCACAAGGCCAAAGCCCAAACCACTAGGCCACACAGCTGCCCCAGTTTTTAGGTATTTATTAAAATAACAAGCATCAGCCAGTTTGGCTGTAAAGGATTTAAAATTTGCCCGAAAACAAAATCATGACTGGTGCATGTCTGCTTGGTAACTTTTTCACTGGGGTTTGCAGATACAGTACCCTGCAAAAGTCAGGAGCCATAACTCATTTCTTCATATTTTGCTTCCAAAGAGCCATACTTTCTTATAATTTGTAATATAGTCTTGAGGAACAGTTCTTGCTTCCTGAAGTACTTTCAAAGACTCTGACCCGACCAGTTTCAGAGGAATGTTTTTGTTTAAGACACACAGTGACCTACACATTTATCACTCAAGCATCACACAGCACATCTAACATATAAACTGAATCAGTGAAGAAACAGGTGCAGATTATTCCAGGTGATAGAGAGACAGAAAGAGAGAGAGACACAGAAAGAGAGACACAGAAAGAGAGAGACAGAAAGAGAGAGAGAGAGAGAGAGATTTGTGATACCTGCCCGCTCGTCCTTTCCTCTGCTTGGCATTGGCTAAGCTCACCCACTCTGCTGTCATGGTGCTGATGTTGTTCTGGGTGTCAAAGTGCGTCTCTTTAATCTTCCCTCCATCAATCACGTACACAACATCATCTATAGTGATACTGAGGGGGGGTGGGTGGGAGCAAGACAGAGACGGGATTGAAAAGAAGAGAAAGAAAAGCAAAGAGAAAATAGAGAAGAAAAATACGAAATAACATTTAACACCATTATAAATAAAGCACTGGACAGTAAGAAACTGTTGGGTTTTGCTCGTTCGCAAGTGACAAGTGAGGATTTCGGAATCAGAGCCATTGGCTACAACTCAAAGGAGCCAAAATAAATAAATAAAGATAAATAAATCTGACTAAACTTCGCTGCAAGGCCAACCGCCCATGAGGAGTTGAGGGCATTGGCTGGCTGTGAATGGTGGATGTTGGTTTGGGAGGGGGGGAGTTAATCAGCATGCATTGAGAACTTGTGTCATTCTGCTAAAATCCTAAACGCTGACAGCGCTTGCCAGAGGAAACAGTGTCATTATGGTAATTAACCAGAATGTGTCAGAATCAAAGTGTGCTCACATGTATCTGACAGAGCTGAGAGCTTCTTTTTACAGCTGAAAATGCTCCAGGAAAAGTGGTGTAGCATTTGGGGTGTGGCGGGAGGTTTGTAAGATACATTTACCTGGTTTCTGCAATGTTAGTGGCGATCACAATCTTCCGGACGCCAGGAGGCGGCCTTTTAAAAACCTGGTCAAAGAAAATGTTTCATTATTCGGCCCTGAACAACATTATTTTATACCATGCTGGAATGGTGATAAGCCCTTGGGGCTCATCATCAGGCTATTTCTTTTGAAAACTTAGAACAGAGCCCTTTAATAGCTCCTTATCATGGATAAATAAGTGTGCAGTACTGTGTACTGTTTGCTTCCGAAGAGCCAGGCTTTCTTGTATTTTTTTTGGCTTCCTGAAAGACTTTCAAAGACACTAATATTTAGTCTAGTCCCTGAACCTGACCAGTGTCCTGTTCTGTTTGTCAAGCCACACACTGACCTACATATGAATCATTCAAGCATAACAAAGCACTAACTTAAGTCCTGAACCAGTGAAGAAACAAGTGCAGACGATTCCACATGATCAGGCAGTGGTGGTGCTGAATGTTGAGTGGTTGGACCACCTTTATCTAGGCTACTTTTATCTTTAGGCACTTTGAAGCCGGTCACAGTAAAATGTTTGTTCCCATTTCTTTCATTTAATCTGCATTTAATTCCTGGAGCAATTGTTATAAAGATCTTCTCAAACCCTCTGCGGGTTTTCCCCACCCACTTGTGGGCGGAGAATATCCTGAAAGTTCTCCTAGGTTTAAAGATCTTGTGTTTTTTTCCATATGTTTCTAAGTCCTGAAATAAAAGATATTTTGGCATTTTAGTTCTTTATGTTCAAAACATGGCATGCTAGGATACAAGATGGTGCCAGTGTCTGAGGCATGCCGCCTGCGCCTCTCTTTATTGTTTGTGTATTTTTTGTTATTTTCATGGCTCTCACAAAATGTCAACACAATACTGGTGTATGATCGCCAATCACTGGGCCTTCAGTGGTCTGGGGTAAGAGCAGCGAAATTTGAAAATGAGAGGCAAGATTTTATTCCTCCTCTTTTGTCAGGAATACCGGCCTTTCTTCTCCGGACCCCAGGTCCTTCATTTGAGGAGGCAAGCGTAGAGGAGGGTTGGTGGAGCTTAAGGCCCGTTTGGCCGGTTCTTCAAAAGCCTTTCTGGCTCAGCTCGGATCGGCCCCTCGTCTTTTTGCTTCGTGGGGCTCCATCAACCACTCTTGACAACTATTTAGTACCGACTGTTGACTCCGATCAGCTGTTTCTGCCCTTGCGTCCGCGCACACGTCACCTGCGCCGTCAAGGAGTGAATCTCCATCACTTGCGTCCCCTGACCTGTGTTTCTCTCACTACTGCTACTTCCGTCTTGGATCCTGTCAAGATGGGCGTTGGTGAACGCCAGATCGGTAGTAAACAGGACTTTTATCATAAAGGATTTCCTTATGAACTGGATTTTCTTTGTGTGACTGAGACTTGGATGGTTCCTGGTGAGGTTAGCGCCTTTTGGGAACTGCTGCCAAATTATTATATGTACTTTCATTCACCGCTGTGCTCAGGTCGGGGTGGCGGTCGAGCGATTGTTTTTCAATCCAATTTTATCTGTAAGCAGCGGTTCCCTTCGGTCTCATATCCTAGCTTTGAACGGAGTGTGTTTTTAAGTGATTTTTCTGTTTTCTTACCTGAAATTATGTGCAAATATGATCAAGTTTTAATTGCTGGGGATCTTAATATTCATGTGTGTTGTCCTGAGAAGCCTTTGGTGAATGACATTTTAGATGTACTCGATTCTTTTAATTCATCTCAGTCAGTGAATGGGCCTACTCAGGAGTGTGGGCATACACTGGCTTTAGTTTTATGTTATGGTCTACCTGTTTTTAATTTGGAAATTTGTGATGCAGTATTCTCAGATCATATGCCTGTTTTATTTAACTTTGTGCCTCCTGGTCAAAAAGCTAAACACAGTCGCTGTTTTAAACTTTCCACTGCTGCTCAGTTCTCCACTGCTTTTATTAATGAAGTGAACATGCAGCCCTCTGTGTCCTTCAACACAGAGGACCTTGTTCTTATGTTTAATTCTGCCTGTCAAACTGCTCTGGACCTAGCAGCTCCATTAAAAACCAAACAACCAAAATCCAGAGCAGAGCCATGGATAAATTATCATACACATGCAGAAATACCGGAGAGTTGAACGGAAATGGAAAAAAGATAGATTACAAGTTTCATTTGAAATGTTGAGAGAGAGTTGACTGCGTTATCAGAAAGCTGTGAAACCTGCTAGGTATTTTTTTCTCTGATGTTATTGCTTCTAACTCTCATAATCCCCATGTTCTTTTTTCTACACTGAATTCTCATCTTGGTGTTGCTGAGCATTCATATATGGAAGCTTCTAGTGGATTTTGTGAATAATTTCTTACATTCTTTTTGGAAAGGGTTGTAAACACTAGGGCCCTTATTTCACCTACTTCTTATGATCCTTCCATTTTAATTCCTTGTGCGTCTGTTTTTGACCACTTTGAGCCTGTTTCCCTCACCATGTTAGAGCAGCTGATTTCCAGTATGAAGCCATCAGGCTCCCCAGCTGATATTATCCCCCCTTGTTTTTTTAAGGAGGTTTTTCCCCAATCTGGGTCCTCATATACTTAATTTTATAAATAGTAGTCTGACTACAGGTGTGGTCCCATCATATTTTACGCATGCTGTTGTGCAACCCCTGTTGAAAAAACCTGGCCTTGACCCCCTTAGTGTATCTAATTTTAGGCCAATCTCAAAGCTACCTTTTATGCTAAAACTTCTGGAAAATGTTGTTTACAATCAACTGAAATCCTACCTGGATGGTCATTCTTTGTTGGTGGTTTTTCAGGGTTTAAAACTAATCACAGCACAGTGTCTGCACTCCTGAGAGTTTTTAATTATATTTTTTTAGCAATTATTTTTTTAGCAATTTTAATTATATATTTTTTTATACTGGCTTCATTTGTTCAGCTCCTATCTCACTGATAGAACGTTTTGTGTGAACATTGAAGATTTTACTTCTACCACTGCTTCTCTTCCGTGGGGGGTCCGACAATGTTCTATTTTGGGACCTCTCCTTTTTTCATTGTATCTTTTACCACTTGGAGCTATCTTTCACAAACATGACATTTCTTTTCATTTTTACGCAGATGACTGCCAAGTTTATTTTCCACTGAAGTACAAAGACTGAAATTAGGTGTTGGATGGCTTTTAATTTCTTGAGCTTTAACGAGAAAAAGACAGATGTTATGCTATTTAAACCCAGTAGCACCAGCAGTTGTCCCTCTTTTGACCTTTCTTCTCTTGCACATCTTGAAAAATCAAATATATAAAATCTGAGTGTGAAAATAGATCCTGCCTTAAAACTGGATGCTCATGTTAACACAGTGATAAAATCATGTTTCTTTCAAATTAGAAGGTTGTCAAAACGTCTTCATGTCTTGATTATTGTAATTTGCTTCTTATGGGAATTATTCAGACCTCGACTGCACGTTTACAGCTGGTGCAGAATGCCACTGCACGTTTTTTAACCGGCACTAGTATGCGCAAGCATATAGTTAAGTGCCTTAGTGGCTGTGCCCTACCTTATTTAGCAGAATTGCTTCACCCATATGCTCCACCTCGATCACTTAGATCAGCAGACCTGATGCTTTTATCTAGGGGGCGAAAGAGCTTTTGCGGTATTTGCACCAAAACTCTGGAATGATTTGCCACTGCATGTGAGGCAAGCTCAATCTATTGTAGTTTTTAAAAACAAAACGCTTAAAAACTCATTTTTACTAGAGTTCCAGAGCACTCTGGCTTTCGATCCAGTGTGTTTTGATGACTGAGACTCATCCTTTCTTTTTTTTCTTTCTTCTGTTTGATTATTCTTTTTCTTTTATTTGTTCTTGTGTTTGTGTTTATATTTGTATTTGTTTTATGATGTACAGCACTTTGGTCAGCCAAGTGGTCGTTTTTATAAGTGCTTTATAAATAATTATTATTCCATGTTTTTTAAATCACAATAACTTTTGTTCTGTGTGACACAGGAACACCAAACAAAGCTCAGTATGATGTCTGACACCTCAAGCATCAACACAAACTGGGGGAACTTCCTTATGATGGAATTGTTTTGCCATATGACGATGATTTACCATTTGTTTGGCTGAAGGCATGGACCCATACTGCTCATGTTCTATGGGTTAATAAGATACAGTGGTACTGTTGCCCATCAGGACCAAGTCTGTAGAACATTTTGAGGGCTACAGCAACAATCTTCTACACAACGCACTCACTGTCACACCAATTTGGTCTGAAGACGCACTTAGCTTGATGTACTTTAATGCAACTGATCCACCAGTATTACAAATCAGGGTCAGCCAATGGTCGCAATCATGCTGATGTGATGCTGATTATGCACAGCTACTTACCTGTGTCTGGCTGACTGTGGGCATCAGGGAGTGCAGTGGAATGATGATAAACCTATCTAAACACACACAGAAACACAACACAGCATTAGTCAGGAACCTTACACCACAACCAACTATATTGTTGCAGCCCATTGTATTCCGTAAATTGTATTCTTCTATACCTCATTTGGCTCAGTAAGGGAATTCTTAGCTCTCCATGTTTTCCCTGCAGGGCTGGGTGCTAAACTGAGGAGCACTGTGGCCCTTTTCACAACTGGAGATGACCACCATGGCTTTGGTGCTTCTCATGCTCTGCAGCTACGTTCACTTTACAAGTCCTAATTGTTCATTTTCTTCACCATGATTGTTTTCGACATTTGGAAGTGGCCTAAATATGCCTTTACAGATGTGTGCTCATTTTATCATCAAATCTGCCCCCAATAATAATAATAATAATAATAATAATAATAATAATAATAATAATAATAATAATAATAACACTGCTACTACTAAAAATAATCAATCATCATGGTAACAACACTACTACTCATGACAGTCCTACTATTACTACTGATTATTAACATTAAAAGTACTACTACTACTACTAATAACAATACAACACCTCTAACAATGACAACTACAATTACTACTATTAAAACAACATTAATACTGCTACTAGTAATACTACTACTACTACTACTACTACTACTACTACTAATAATAATAATAATAATAATAATAAACAATAATAATACAACAACATTCATACTACTATTATTACTACTACTAATAATACAACAAACAACAACTAGTGAAAATAACACTACTACTACTACTACTACTACTACTACTACTACTACTACTACTACTACAAACACCACTACTACTAATAATAATGATACCAATCTTAAAACTATCACTATAACTGCTACTACTACTACTACTACTACTAATAATAATACAGAAAAAAATTTGGGCAGGGCTGAAAGTGGCTACAATCAGATATTAAACCTTGCTTGTAATATTAACACAACCTAGTACACCTGGATTTGGATCACGAGCCATGAAATATGGCACTAATACGCAGCGACGGAGGAATGGCAGAAACCAGATTTACCGGATCTAAACATCTGGTCAGCCATTAGCAGGTCATTTAGGCTGCTGATGTTGTCCCAACCAGGCAGAAAAATCAGGATAGCTCCATCCTGCAACAGAAAACCAACTGAACACACAAACAAGTGCATGCACACTCACTCAACATAAACAGAAAGGAGGGCAGTCATAACATAAATCTTTTAATCAGACAATGAAACGCTGCTGGATTCAGAACATCTATCAAATAGCAATTATAACCATATGTTTCATCATTTACACCAGTCATGTTTTGCCTAGAGTTGAGAATCACAAAAAATGTTTAATATCAATACCGCACCAGTACTGAAATACTACTATCTATCTATCCACTTATACATATCTATATCTATCTATAGCAATATAGTCTTTGTATACAGTGCCACCAGAAAGTATTCACACCCCTTCACTTCCTCCACATTTTGTTACATTACAGGCTTATGGTAAAATGGATTTGAGTACAGTTTTTCCTCAAAGATCTACAGACAGTACCCCCATAATGACAAGAAAAAACAACGTTCTAGAAAAATGTGTTTTTTGCCAAAAGCTTGTTAATCCAGTGTTTCATAAGTATTTACACCCAGCCTCAAGTCTTCTTTGGTATGCCTCTACAAGTTTGGCACACTTGTTTTTGGGGATTCCCTGTCTGGGCCACTCAAGGACGTTCACAGTTTGTTCCTGAAGCCACTCCTTTGTTATCTTGGCTGTGTGCTTCGGGTCATTGTCGTGCTGGAAGATGAATCGTCGCCCTAGAGTTCCAGAGCACTCTGGAGCAGAATTTCTTGAATCTCTTTATATTAGGCTGCTGTCATCTTAGCCTCGGTGCAGAGAAGTCACCCAGTTCCTGCCGAAAAAACATCCCCACAGCATGATGCTGCCACCACCATGCTTCACAGTAGGGATGGTGTTAGCCAGGTGATGAGCAGTGCCTGTTTTTTTTTCCCCCAGACATGATGCTTGGAGTTCAGGCCAAAAAGTTTTGGTTTCATCAGGCCTGAGGATTTTGCTTCTTAAAGTCTGCGAATGCTTAATGTTCTTTTTGACAAACTCTATTCGGGCTGCCATGTGCCTTTTAGTGACGAGCGGCTTCCCTCTGGCCACTCTATCATAAAGGCCTGATTGGTGGAGCGCGTTAGGTTTGGTTGACGTTCTGGATGGTTCTCCTATCTCCATAAGGGATTGCTGGAGCTCCGCATTCATGAATGACCATTGGGTTCTTAGTCACCTCTCTGACCAAGGCCCATCTTCCGTGATAAGTCAGTTTGGTCGGGCATCCGGATCCAGGGATGGTCCTGGTGGTTCCAAACTTCTTCCATTTTCGAATAATGGAGACAACAGTGCTTTTCAGGACCTACAATGGAGTTGAAATTGTTTGTATCCTTCCCCAGATTTGTACCGTGACAATCCGGTCTTGGAGGCCTACAGACAATTCCATGGACTTCATTGCTTGGTTTCTGCTCTGATTTGCACTGTCAACTGTGAGATCAAAGATGCTAACAGATCCACTTCATCTTTGTCTGCATTAACTTGACTGGGTGCTGTTAAAATGTAGCGGCCATTGGTTTTCAGTAAAAGACTGAATTGGCCTACAGCCATCATGATCTTGTCTTTACACTGTCCAACAGTAAGTTGGTCATGCTGAAATACAGCAGATGTCAGCAGTTGCAAGACACTGCCAATATCCAGCATGTGTGATAAACAGTGAAAGCGTTCATTACAAATCTCTTCAATGTCTGAAACTGATGACACTTGATCCCTAATTGCAGGTAGAAGCTTCCAAATTTTAAGCAAAGTTTCATGCCCCCACGCAGACCACCAGATGTCAAGGAACTTGCCAAGCTTCACGAATTGAATTCCTTTCTTGTTGCAAAGTTGCTTTAGAGAGTCCAGCTTCTTTGCAGCGCCCTTTTGAAAATAGAAACTGAGAAACTGAGAAGTTTGGCAACTATCTGATTAAATTTGGCGCAATATGAGACCAATTTATCAGCAGACTTGGCACAGTTTTCCAACATGTGTGCAGTGCAAAGTACAACTACCCATCAGAACTTTGAAACCACACAGCTGTACACTCTCACATTAACAGCTGCTCCATCTGAACACACAGAAACCAGTCTGGTTTTTGATTCATCACCCAATCCTTTGGCGATAAATAAATGGTCAACTCTGTCAACAATATCTTGCGCAGAGCGTGTCGGACCTAAATGATTTAAACCAAAATCAGATGAATATTCACTTTTGCTGGAAACAGTCACGAGGTACACGATTTCATGCTCTGATCTGTTAATGTCCTCTGATCCATCGAAACGAATATTTCAAAACTCAGCAGCTTTCACTTTCTCGATTACATTCGCACAGACCGTATTAACAATAGGCGGCAGCAGTTGCCTTCGGTGATATGCTGTCCCAACGTTGACCTCGAGCCTCTTCAAAAGTACATCTTGTGCAAACGTACCGATTAGCCATGCGTGTTTTCCTTCATGGAACGCAAGAAGGAACATATTTTCGAGAGTTTTGAATTGTCCTTCACTTAATTTGTCTTTCCAATGATCAAAGGGAGACATTGATCTCCCTTCTTGGCAAGTCTCTTCTCGTTCAATGGCCTCGATAACTCTTATGTTCTTTGCCAGCTTTGTGTTTATCAAAAACCGGATGGCTAAAACTCTTAGCCCCCATATATTAAACAATTTTGGTGTCTACAAGATGCGGGTATGCACGACAAAATTCGCACCACATTTCTGAACGCTCAGTGTTAGCTCCCAACCAGGGAACATCCAATAGCCACTTTTCCGAAAATGAACATCTTGCTTTTCTGTGGTTACTTTTTTGGCAGGCGGTGGAACACAAAAAAAATCATTCAGTGGACATTTTGCAAGGTAGATGGGGCCGGATGCTAGATAAGCAAATAGCAGGTACACTAGGTAAGTTAAAGAATTTGGCTACAAATAAACATTTCTGTAAGCAATTTCTGCATACATAAAGGCCAATTTACACACACACACACACACACACACACACACACACACACACACACACACACACACACACACACACACACAC
>JBBIGA010012507.1:0-15075 GCA_037576975.1 Alestes dentex | reverse complement strand
AAGCATGTTTTCTTTTTGGTTATGCAGAGGAACATTTTGCATTTGGTGCACCTCATGTATGTCTTGCCATTGCAGTCTCTGTTCCCAGCATGCAAACCCATCACATGACACATCACTGGGAAGCCCAGGATGTCCTCTACAGAATACTATAAGGAAGATACAGGTGAACAAAATGTCCACTATAAAGGACATAAATGAATGGGCCACGTCTCAGGAGGATATTATATATTATACTACAGTATAATTACATATTATATGGACATTCACAAAAACCAGCTGTGTGCTGTTGCATGTTCACACAAGACCATAAAGGCCACTTTTTACTTTATTCAATGGTGGAGGGGGACCTGGTGTTTATCACACACCTTCTGATTTCTGTTTGTCTCTCTCTTCTTTATAAGGTATGATTCCACCACAGTGATTGGATCAAAATACTTTTATCAAAATCAGAGCCAGAGGTCTTGCGAATGTGTGTAATATTTTATCTTGGGCAGTGATGTGGAAGGTGAATAAGAAATAACTATTACAGTTCAAATAGGTCATCAAAGGTAAGCAATAAGGTTACTTGTAGATGCTTGAGAACGGGGTTGTCTTGAGAGCATCAACTTTTAATTAGTAAGTTACTTTTTTTAGGTAAGTAAAGTCTTATTTGTATGGAGGGGTTATATTTTTGCACAGGCCCCAAAAGATCCTAGCTACGCCACTGTTCGCAACACATCCAACATTTTCAGCATATCAGCAGAAGGTTGTGAGGGACTGTTCTTCGCTTTTAGAAGAAACAAACAAAATGCTAAAGCAAAAAGCAGATTTAACAGTCCAGGTCCTGTTATTAGCAGACCAGAATAAGACGCCCAATGGGGAAACTAAGTAAAAACAAGACTTATTTAGGGTAAATGGAAGTGCCTTGTCTGGCAAGGGTAGTACAAAAAGGCCACAACCTTCCTCAGTTTAGTACATTCTCCACTTACAGGCCAACACAGGTTTGCAAAATTACTTTCTATGAAATCTTGAAAAGCGTAACCCACCTTGTTCAACGCTGCACTTAAAAGCTGTTGAACTGCTAACAGCCCCCCCATGTGGACAGTCTTGGGGCAGGAGACACAACTGACTATTGTTAAAAGAATTGTGGGGGTTTACTCACATACTTTCCCTAAACGATTCCATGTGGCAAACATCTTAACCAATTTTATCAGCTACCCAAAAAAGGAAGTCTCCCCAAACTCCAAAACTGCAGATCTTTTAAAACTTTTTGTGCAGTTTCTGCTTTGAGCACTAGGCTTGCAGCCAAAACCACACAGTACTATACTGTGCATACCTTACTGATAAATAACATTGAATTTGAAAGCTCAGCACCCAGTTAACTCAAATCATTCCAAACTGGGGCATCACTTATCAGATTTCATTCTAAATTTGTCCTTGAGATCCATTCTCAGCATTTGGCTCCAGAAGATCTATAAAAACACAATGCACACAAATCACATGCTAAAATGCCTGTAGCAGAATGGAGCTGTCAGTTGTTTGCATACTGAAAGCTTGATCTATGCATGTTTGACATCTTATAAATATTTGATGTCATTCAATAAATCTGAGCATCAAATCTATATATCTGAATGTTTTACAAACTAGGCCCCTGAGCCAAACAGACACACACCAGTCAGAGCCCCATGAATAAACCAGGCCAGGATGAACAGAGTTGTGTTTGACTCCTACAGTCTTGTTACTGAATTCATAAATAGCACAATGTCATTATAATGTTTATAAAGTATAGCAGGGATCGTGTGGCTGTAGGTTTTCATTCAAATCCAGCAGGAGCTCAGCTCGTCTTACTAATCAGTTGAGAACAAAGAATTAAACTAGTAAAATCATGTGGCTTTTTCTCGACTTGGTGGCCTGCAGACACACTGGCCCTTGAGGAAAGTTTGGTGACCTCTGCAGGTTTAGATTGCACATTGCAAATTCATGGGTGAAGTAAAGAAATGATTTGGTTACAGATGACATTTTTAACAGGTACCCAGTGGGTAATGATGTGCGTCCAACTCGCAAATTTCAGCCTCAGATGGTCCATGTACCTCGGTAGGCAGAGTGTCTAGGGCTGATTTATTGTATTGTAGTTACTGTACAGTCTGTCAGTTTCGCTCTGATTGGCAATCCACTCATTTGTTTATACACACTTCTGTACATGTGTTTTTATCTGTCATAGCATGAATGAACTTTAAGAGCAGAATATAGTGACTGGACTGAAAGAAACATTTGTTTCTTCTGTTGACAAACCTTTTTATATTTCAATCCCACAACTTTCCTCAGTTCAGCCTTTTTTAAGATTTTTCATTTATGTAAAATATTTTAACGACATTTATTTATAACTTTTGAATTTGCAGTGACCCATAGGAGGCCTGCGAAAAGGGCCTAAGTAACCCTTTTTGTGATATTTTTACGAAGCACAGAGAGAAAGTACATCCTTACTATGATATGATCTTTAATGAGGACTGAAAAGTACAGTAAACATGATAAAGTGTGTTTCCTTGGTACAGTACGTCTGTGGACTCTGTATTATTCAAAAAACAGAATGACTGTTCTGGATAACCATTGAAAAATTACCTCAGACAAATAATCGTTAGATTTTTAAAAAATCATACAGTCAACTAGAAATGATTATACAGTTAATCATGCAGTTTAAATAAACATCAAGGTTTCAGATATATATCAAACACAAAGGATTTGCACCATAGACAGCATTGGACCATTTGGACCATGGGCAGAGTTACATAAAAACTTTAAAACCCCAAATCTTATAAAAATTAACATTAAACATATCCAATTACACAACACAGCATGAAATAAATCAAAACCTTTATGTCTGTTTAACGTTTCAGAGTTGCTCAGTTCCAAACTTACTTGAATGCATCAAGTTTCTTATGCTCAGTCACATCATTTTGACGACAAGATACTCGTCAACTTCGAGAGATCATTGAAAGTATCCTGAGTGGCTGCTTTGCTGCCTG
This sequence comes from Alestes dentex, assembly GCA_037576975.1. NCBI lineage: Eukaryota > Metazoa > Chordata > Actinopteri > Characiformes > Alestidae > Alestes > Alestes dentex. Next base: position 12,073 of record JBBIGA010012507.1, on the reverse strand, counting down.
GTATTGCAAACAGTAAAGCTCTGTAGAGCGATCAAAACAGCGCATCAGAAGGACTGACCAACCAACCCTGTAGGACTTTTAAACCTGGCGGTGTAAGAAGAAGGCCCACGACATCATAAAGAACTATAGTCATCCCAAACTGTTCTCGCTACTTCTAATAACATTTCGTTAGCATCCAGAAAAGAACAAGGAGTCTCCCTCTCTCTCTGTCTCCCTCCCCCTTTTTCTTACAGACACTGGATCCTTTTAAATTGCAGAGTGTTACTGCTTTGCTGCAAGTATTTTACTTATCACAAAGAAAACTTGAAAAAAAAACTTGAAAAGCTCAACTGGGCATACAGTATTGAGCACAGCTTAATCTGAGTAACGGAAAATGAAAGCCTGAGATGCATATTTAGTTGCAGAACTCTTGCAAGTTCTTCCATGCTTGTATCTCAGTTTCTGTCACCGCCATGAAAATAAACTTGGTACACCCTGTCTCTCATTCTTCACTCCTTTTATTGAGATTATTATCTGCATCTTGAGGAAACTGTAAATCCGATCTGTGGTGAGATAGGGGCAGACAAACATCATTTCATTGCAGTAACCTAGTACGATCTGTTTTATGGTCAGATTCATATCGTGAAACCATAACTAGACGTATCATAACATACTACATTATATATCATCAATTGTCTTTCATTGTTTTGAAAAATTCTTGTTTTTTGGTCAGACTGACACACATTCATAAAGCTCCAAAACAGTTGCAGCAGATGTCTGGTTCTTGAAGCTGAGCACTGCTGCTCATAACTGCGACCACAACTGGGCGTTCAGAGAGTGAGTAACCCCTGCCACCTCAGCTCATTTGCTGAGAAATTTTCAGGTCACTTCCTAGAACTTGGTTATTTCCAGTTGCACATTACGTAAGGAAAATAAAAAACAAAGTTGAGGCATCTGAAATTGACGTTTTTGCACATCAGTTCAGCAACGCTGCAAATCTAGAATAATCAGTGCATGCTCTACCGCATGACCTCTTTTATGCTTGTACTTTGTAAGAGCACTGATCATGTCTGTAACAAATCCTGATCATAAACGATGTCTATTCAACCTTCAAAGCCTATTCATAACCATTTTAAATGTTCAGAGACTTCCAGCCAGTCCAGATGCCCATTCCTTACTCCTTTTTACAAACTCAGGGTCATTTTGACTCTAAACTGCTCAAACCTACAGCCTTCATGCACCTACTTCTCATTTTGGACTCACTACTTACTATTTTTTGGATACTTGGGTAATATTAAGCTCCATAATAATAGGCTACCTTTACCTTTCTACCAAATGTACACTCCAATATGTACCTGTATGTATATCCACAGTGTTCTTACTCTGTACATATCTTCATACATATACTCAATATGTATATATATTTTCAATACACAAGTCCATATTTATATTTTGTACTATTTGTTTTGTATAGGGTCCTTTTTTATTCTGTACTGTTGGATAGTTTTAATTCTACTGTTTTTGCTGCTCTTCGTTTCTGTCCACTTTCTGCCATAGCAATGCAAATTTTCCACTTGTGGGACTAATAAAGGTTTATCTTATCTTATCTTATCTTATCTTATCTTATCTTATCGTTCATTGCTACATGTTCCCCGGTCATTCCATAGATTATCTTATAACATGGATTGCTGTCCAGTGTCGAGCCGAGAAGGATGAATCCGCTTGTGGAGTCTTGATTCCTTTAAGGATTTCTTCCTCCTGCTCTGAGAGGGTTATTCCTGGCTGCTGTCTTGCTCACTGTAAACCTGCTTTGTGACAATGTATGTTGTGAAAAGTAATCTGACTTGACCAAAGGGAAAATGCAGATAAAAGAGATCATTTGTTTGACTGAAAAGTGCTACAGTGTATAGCTACAGTCCTTTAATGGTAGCTATACACAGACATTTTTGGGCTGTCCCGGGCACAACCAGTGTGAAAGAAACATGGTGATGTCTTAAGTCGTGGCACAAAACTCAAAACGTCATACCATGATTCAGCTGTTGTTATGGTCTTATGACCAAAGATAGCCTTGGCCAAAATTTTGGCAGGTCAGAAAATCAAGATGACCATCTCACAATGTGACAGTTCCAATGACCTACATCTGCTAACCAACCAATAGGAGTGCAGCATGTGCTTGATTCTCACTTTTTGTCACATTTTATTAGTATACATTGACTTGTCTCATGGTCTACGTTTTAGTAGGTGTTATCATCATAGAGTCTTCATACAGTACATCAAACTTGATGCTGTACCCATTAGATCCATGTCACACAGCGTGGCTTGCAATAAACTTATAAGATTGTCTGTAGTTGCCTTCAGGGGTTAAAGAACAGAGCCATGTCTGTAAGAGGGTGTGCTGACCTCACCGTTCTTTTCCTCTGGGCTTTTGTCCGCCACCTCCATGGGCTCTGGTAACTTTAGCATCTGCCCTTTGTAGTTTGGATTAGGAAAGGAACTAGCGAACTGTGTTTCCTCCTCTTCGTCCTTTTCCTCTTCTTCATCCTCCATTTCATAGACACTGAGCTGGGAGTGTTGCAGTAGAGTGCTTTGCTCCAGGTTGAGGCAGTTGTTTTGTTTATCCTGCTCTTCATAGTGCAGAAGAATAACATCATGCACTTCCTCCGACGGTGCCTTCACATTCTACAAGAGTCACCAGAAATTAGCTTGGGCATCCACCAGTTTATACTCACATACACCCACCTACCCACAAAAACACACAACACTGCACATGTATGTGCATGCAGTTTTCTGAAGTTCAGTGGTTGCAAAGGCTTCTCTGCAGGCTGCTGACAAAACATGATGTTTTGTTTTGTTTTTATTTTAGCTGACCACAAAAGGAAAGCCTTATGTAGGTCACATTGTGCTGCCATTAATAAACAGGACGTAAAACTCTAACGCTTTCTGCTTATGAAGTCAAATGTGTAAACCCAGACTGAAAACACACACAGACACTATTTAACCCTTAAACTGCAGGTGCATTATTCAATTATTAATCTCAAGGTTTATTATTCAGTAAATAAATCACACAGTGAATACTATGAGTTGTTTAGTAACTAACGTAAATTATTCTGTGACTACCATTAATTCATTAGTAACTGTCATAAATTTAGTAAATTAGTAACTGTCATTAGCTACTACAAATCTATATAATTCAGCAAATCTGATTATTACTGAGTAACTACTATAAATTACTCAGTAACTACTATTAATTATTCAGTAATTAGAGGCTATCATAAATTAAAAAAACAGTAATATTGGTCTGAAACTACTATAAAACTATAAATAATACCATAACTATTGTAAAGTAGAGAATACTATACAGTGCTGGCGCCAAGGGGGGGCATTCGAAGGCATTGCCCCCCCTAGCGAGTCGCCAGGCCCACCCTAGTGAGTCGCTCATATGTAGGGGCGAACTGGAAATCTTTGCGTTCAGGAAAAGTATGTAACGGCCGTCCGGCGCACGGTCAGTTAGATGCCCGCCCAGTTGGTCCGCTCTGGCGCCGGCACTGATACTATAAATAATAAGTACTTTGAGCAATTCAGCAACTATTGTCATTTAGTCAGCAACTACAGTAAAACAATAAATAATGCAACAACTACTGTACATTATTCAGGAACTACTGTGCATTATTGAGCAACTCCTGTAAAGTATTCAGGAACTACTGTGAATTATTCAGCAACTTCGGTAAATTATTCAGCAATTACTGTGAATTACTGAGCAACTATCTTAAATTATTCAGCAGCTGCTGGAAATGATTGAGTAACTAATGTAAATTATTTGGTAACTACAGTGAATTATTCAGTAACATTCATTTTCAGTAACTACTGTAAACTGTAAACTAGAAGTAATTTAGAATTTCTAGCATTTTCAGTGACTATTATGAGTGGTTCCAACCTGGTGATCTAGATGATAGAAAGCTGTGGAAGGAATCACAGGGCTTGGGATCACTGGTAAGAACTTCCTTCTTAACCTGGGATGAAAATCACAAGCAAAAATCACTTTACACCAAACAACTATAATTGTAATAACTATACAAGATTTATGTTCTTGAGGTTGTTGAGACACAAATGCAATATAAAATGACTTAGGCCTTTGAATATCACATAGAATACAAGCATTATATTATATAAACTAGCTTTGTGAATACTTAAGCATTTTTCAACCTAATCTCTGTCTGATGCTCATCCATTTCATATGGTCAGTTCCCTCAAAGGATCATTTCAACACATTGCCCAACTTAGTAAAACCATACTCAAAACACACTTATACTAGAAGCCAGTGGGGTTTTTCACTCTTTTACCGCAGGCTTGCAAGAGATACGTTCAAAAATGCTGAGCATTGCTTTAAGTACCGGCTGTTCCCATCCTTACCTTCTGAGAGCAACAGAGAAGAAAACTGACAATAGAAGCACGACTCCACAAACACTTAGGATGATCTTTGATAACCCTGATGAAAAGAAGTAGATACCTTCACTTATGAGCTGCACAGACTGATAATATGGTCATTTAAGTAAGGAGTGCGAGAAGAGTACCATTGTTAGATGTAAGGAAAGGCAAAGGCTTAATCAAGAAGTTAATTGTGGAATTAGGCCCCAGTCCAGCTTTTGTCCGCCCAGCTATATAGACAGTGTAGGATATCCCCGTAGTGAGGTTTCTAAAAAGGACAGTGGTTTGATTTTCTGGCACCTCATAATACGCTGAAGGAAAACAAAAAAATACTTTAAAAAGAGTGTTCTTCAAAATGCAATTAAAATGCAATTAAAATTCTAAGAACGCAAAAGAACAGCAGCAATTTCTGTTCTTCTTGTTGTTGCCAAAATGGCTTCTAATAGACCAGTTTTAAGTTAAGAGCAAGCGCCCTTAATTTCAATTACTTTGCCTCTTGCCCCCAACCTGAAATCTTTCAGTAATTTCAGGTTGGAGCTTGGAATACAATTATTTCCAGTCAAACATATTCCTATTTTTCAACATTATTAGACTGAAATCTTCCAGTGAATATCTCTGGCAACATGCCTCACCAGTGTCAGAGCCTTCTCTTGAGATCCAGATTGCATAGTGCAGAAGGAACCCACGCTGGTACTGGACTGGAATTGGCCTCCACACCAAGACAGCCGAATCATGAGTCTTGTTTACCACTGTGACATTCTTTGGCTCTGCAACAGGTGCTGACAAAAAAAAGGTTGTAAAATTATTGAATTATTATATAATCTTTACAACTTGTAAACATTAGCGTTTTTTCATTGCATCAGCAGGTGCATCGATCATTGTCCCACTTATTCGTAACTTACCTCCTTCTGCGGAATAAATGGGACACATGCTTTTGGTGTGCCAGCTTCCATGTTTGCCGTGAATAAAATAGTAATAACGTACAAATTTATCCATACCTGAAATCACACTCACAAGTTAAAAGACAAGTACAATGATGTACAGCATCAGTATATTTTTTTCTGTCAGTTAATATTCGATTCATGGTTTATTGTTCATGGTCCTTACCTTTCTTAATGTCGTCAATTGTAGCATGCTCCAAGGTGTTTACATTTGTTGGGTGAGTCTCATTATCTGAAAGCTTGTACCACTCCAAGCAGCGGTGTTTCTTTTGCGGCGATGTTTTTGAAGCCGTGTGGCAATCTTCAAGAGACACAATCAGTAGTCATGTTACAGTTCACAAAACAATCAAGTGTCTCAATCTCAATCTGATAGCCACAAGCTAATATGTTAGCCCCAGACTAACACATTAGCCACATGTTAACATGTCATGGTACTATGATACAATACCATACAATATGATGCTGTATACTTTTTGATGTGAGATGCAGCAGCATGCAACAATACTATGTTATGCATTATGTTATGTTACATTGCATGACACTACGTTGCATTCCATTCCATTCTGTGTCATGTTCCGATACAATACTAAACAATATGTTACAATATTTGATGTGACTTTAGGATGTGATATGACATGACACATTATGGCACTGAATACTTTTTGACGTAATCTGTAGCAGTGCAACATGAAACAATACAGTATGTTATGGTACGATAAGTCATGCAATGGCATGCAACAAAAAGATACCTTGCATGGCTGAATACTTTTAATGCCTTAAAACGCAGTGTAATACATTATGATACACCCAACAACATGCAGCAATACAAAACGTGTTACGTTACGATACCTAACATTTCATTGTTATGTTACAGTAAACCCCCACTTTAACATGGATCAGCAGTTGCGGTTTCAGTCCATTGCAGAATTTTTTCTGACAACCTGCTGATTGGCTGCTGCCCTTTGACGCAGCTGCAGTCCAGAATTTCCCCCGTGGAGCGTCTCGATTGTTCTCGTGTTTTTCATTTTGTTCTTCTTAAAGCTCTGTATTTTCATTACTGTAAATTACATTAATTTATTTCTGTATTTACCTGCTTATACCAAAGCAAACAACAGTACATACCAAAGAAAATGCGCGTGCATGAATTACAGTGCAGTCTATACAGGGGTAATACGGTATTTTCCTTTCTAGCACTGCGAGAGACAGCAGTTCAGTGTGAACTGTACAGTACGGATACAGGTTTACCTTTACATTTTATTTCAGGGTAATGAATTTAAAATGAAATTAAAGTGTTTTGGGAGCATATTTGCCAGTATATTTAGGGTTTATACTATAAAAATAGGCATTTTTAGGCTTTTTTTTTTTACCACATCACAACATCGCGTATATGTGGGTGCTCTTGGAACGTACTGTACATTAAAATGTGAAACAGTATGATACAACACAAAATGATAAGTAACAAAAGTACAGCCGAGAGATGAGACCTGACATTTATGGTTTTAGATATTGTCTCTCTTCCAAAAAGACACTTACACTTTAAATGTGGGACAGGGGGAATGGGTATCTCTTGAGAGGCTGATTTGGATACTATGTTAATAGCAATGATGGACACCCTGGCTCCAGAGTCGGTCACTGCCAGTTTATATGACGTCCTGTTAGTGGTTTTGTTTTTAGTTTGACAGGGTAGATTTAGAGTCAGGTTGTAGGTTACACCTCCGTACGAGGCCTCAGGAGGTGGTGCCTGAAAAAAAAAAAGCAACACAGGAGTGTCACATTAAGACATATTCCCTCCTTTACAGTACACATGTCACTTGGTGAAAAAAGAAATGCAATTAAATGCTGAATTATTTATTTCCAGTGAAATAAAATATATCACATAAGTACATATAATGGCAAAAGTAAGCTGTATGGAACTGAAAAGATGATTTCACTGTAATGCTATTTAAGCTCCATCCTAATTTTTTGCACTTGATTTGAAACTTACATCCCATTCAAGTGTAATTGTCCTACTTCTCTTTTGCTTCTTTAACTGTTTCTTGGTTTTTTTGTCTTCCCTCCAGCGAATGACAGGAGCTTGAATTTCTACAAAGCAGCCAGTGACATTTCTGTTATGAATTGTAAATTCAGATTCACCACAACTGTCATTCTGTTGTCAAAATGAAATTATTTTTACATTTTTTTTTTAAATATGTTAAAAATGCCTTGAATAACTGTACACAAAAATCAAGTTGTTTACAATACAGACCAGATTGTCTAGGAAAAGTACAGCTAAAACAAAAGAACTATACAATAAAAACAAAACAAACAAAAGATTGCTAAGTAGCATGGCATGCAAAGCAGTGCACCTGAGCTGTAAGCAGTAGTCAAACCTGAGACCACACATAAAGCTATTTATAGCATGTGAACGTTTTCATTTAGCGTGCATGGTCTTAGACACCCAGCTCTAAAAGGATACACTTAGATGTCTACTTTTGATCATTAACAGTAGTCTCCACAAAAGAAGAGGCCAAGGTGCATTTCAACAATACAGTTTGATAAACTGGTTTGAACGTTTTCAAGTTTTTAGTACTGTACTGGTACTATGATACCCTTGCCCTCAACTTTCAGAATTGCTCAAAACTGAAAAAGCTTTTGCTCCCTTGACCAAGTTGGCTCAGGTTGAAAGGGGTCACACTGCCAAGCTTCGCACTCACCAACAGGAATATCAACAGTTTGGCTCCAATCACTCCAGAGAACGTATTTCTTGGCTTTGCGCCTAACTTGGACCTGGTACACTGAGTAGTTCTCCAGCTGTAGACTGTAGGAGTCCCATATAGCTGTGGTGAATGGAAAAATATTCACATCAATAACAGTCTCACTGAAAACACTTTTCTGTGGTTTATGGATCATAAAACACAACAGTGGTATTTAGTGTTTCTTCTATTGCATGACCTGATCAATTGTTTTCTGACCAGGCTCTGTCTGATGCTGATGAAAGTTTTGGATGTTGGTACAACTTTCTGAATGGGTCTTAACTTGTATGAAAGGTTATTGGAGAAAACTTTCATTTGTATAGAACCTTTACATTATAATGTGGTCCTTCAGGATTTAAAACATTTCTTCGCATACACACATTTCATTGTGGACGTGATCACCAATCCTCCTATCTACTTTCCTGCAGTGTTTAGCTGCAACCTGCATCTACAACCCACCATAAGAACACTAACTCGTCTGCTCCAGCCAGTCAAGAGCTTCTGAAGAAGTTCATTTCTTAAAGAATCTGTGCCCGGTTGTGGTTTCAGCACTCTTGATTTTAAGAGGAAACAAAAACCTGTGTAAAATCTGGTCCTGGATTTCCACTGCAAGGTGGGGAAGGCTGTTCTTTCTTGTCCAGATTTTTTTCATGAAGGGCTGTTAGCATTTTCAGATGATGTGAAGAAAAATGTTTTTTTTGTTCCCCAGCAGTGACACATACTCCACTAAGTATCCATACGGCTTGTGTTTCTTTCGTAAACTTTCATAAGCCTCACTAGCTTCTTCCTACTTTAGAAAAATACTCTTCAAAGGGTTTGGGTGAGGGGGACCCAGTTCTAGTCCTGGCATTCTTGGTATGACCCACCATTTAAAAACATTAATTTAGGTCAGTTTTGTAATGCACACATAAAGTTGGTATCAAAAGAAGATGCAGCTTTTCCAAAGTAATTCAGTACTAACATGGTATCAGTAATTGTATCACAGCATTACTGTTGAAAGGCACTGGTCTCTGCATCTGTATAAAGACATCAAACTGCCTTACAAATAATTAATTCATGTTCAAAATGATAAGAGGTGAAACAAACCTTCTTTACTGTCTTCAGTCTCAAACGTGTCCTGTGGTTTGATCATACATTGAGAAATCAGATTAATAAATCACTTCACTCAAAAAAAAAGGATTGAAGATATACACTTACATTCTGCCATGAAGTATTAATCTTCCTCCATCTGATCTCATAAATAGCGCCTTTATTGTCATACACCCTGCGCCAGCTTAGCTTGAGATTTCCAGCTGACCTTTCACTTTTCTGTATATGCGGGGCACTGTATTTGACTGTTAATAACATGAAAAGAATCTGGCTTTGAGTCAGAAGACAGCAACCTTTGACAGAACTTTTGAAAGTAAGTTTTCTTTTCAGCAAAAAAGGCTGATGAACTTATAATGTGATTTTATTGTATAGATCTATTGGTTTATTCATCATGAAATGTTCCCATAATGTAAAAGGCAGCTAGTGCTCTTTGACATACCAGCAACAACATACTGGTTTAATAGAATTAAGACAGTAGACCTACCTGCATCTTGAAGGACCTCATAGGTATGGGCGGAGGTGCAGTTAGTATCACCTGTGCGTCTCATTACCCATATGTCTGACTGACTGGCAATAAGGACAGATTCCAGGGCCACCCTTGTGTTCGGTTTTCTGTCAAATTTGACATTGGTAGTGTGCAGCTCATCAGGTGAACTCCTTTTGAGAAAAATGGAGTTGTTACATAGGTTCAGAAAGGTGGAAAGCTGCACATTCCGATTAATTCACTCTGACATCCCGAGAGAATATCCATAAATTTTTTATTTATTAATAAACTATCAGTTGAAACTCATTTTATTCTCAACCGTGGTTGGTTAGGCTTGGGGTTTGGACCAGGGTTAAGTTTCGGATCAAAGTGAAGCACAGGTTTAGATGCTGGGTAAATTAAGGTGAATTAGATATTTAACTGAATGTAAAGTTAAGTAACTTCAGAGGGATACCCGAATAAAGTGCGATCCAATTCATTTTTCTAAATGAGGGCTCTACTCTACATTGTGCATCTAGACAAAAACTAAGGTGCCACTAAGGATCTGCTGTGGATTCATTTTTGGATCTCCAAAGAACCTTTCAATGGAAGGTTCTTTAAAGAGCTACGTTTGAGATGTGTGTTTACTTCATGTCCTAAGGTTCTATGAAAATTGCAGTTGCTTTTTTTCCTAGAATCATGTGTGGAATTACTAATCTGAATCTAATTAAACAGGGCTATTTGTACTCTGATAGTAATTCATCACACATTTTGCCTATTATAAATTACATGCAGTGACAAGATTTATCACAATAACCATAAATACTGTCATATTGCCCAGCTCCACATTTAGATTCTTTTATTTTTAAGAGGCTCAGACTTACAATATCTGCAATTTAAGAATGAATTTGAGAATTCTGAAAAAGGATAAGTGCAGGTAAATGTGTGCATAGTATCAGTCTAGACAAAGACTGAAGGCTAAATTCAAAATGATTCCGGCGTACTTACTGTATAAAAAGGGTATAAATGGCATTCTGAGAACTGTCTTGGTCCTCCCATTCACAGTGGATGTCCTCATCGTCTTTTGTACTTTTTCTATAACACTGTGGGCTCGAGACTGGGCAGCTTGCACCTATAGGAGCATAAAAATTTAGAAGGAGAGAAAGTAACACAATGCTTTTTGATCATCCCGGCCTATAGTTCAGGCACTTCCTTTGAGGACATTTAATTCATTCTTAGAAGACATTTAATTAATTATGTGACAGATACTCTCTGGCCCTACTGTATAAGAACTGTGGAGAATCTGATCATTTTTAATTAAGTAATTCTCCTTAGATTAGATAGAATAGATTTAGATCTTCTTACTGTATTATGAAGACGATTTGACAGAAAGATAATGAATTTGTGTAACTTCAAATGAGTTGATGATAACTATGAAAAAGTGCACCATTCGTTGAAACTGTTTTAAAAAGTAAAGTTTTTTATTTGTTTTATTTGCTTTTAGCACATATAATTATCAGCAATTATACAAAACACACTCAAATCTGCTTCTCATTTTCGTATCAGTAAAGTGTACCTGAGCATTACCAGTAAATTTGATAACTCTATGATGTGTCACTTCTGTCGTGATAATCGGTTCTTTATTTCAACTTCCGTCCTGTACGCAGCATATCAGCGACATCTGCCTTTTGTGGTATTGATACTGATCAGTGTGTGAGCTCTTATGGAATGGCAGTGAGAGAAAGACATACCTCCAGCGCCAAATACAGCAGAGAGAAGCAGGAAAAGTCCTACAGTGTCCATTACCTCCAGCAGTCAGACAGGAATTGATGAGGAGCGCCTCAGGTCTCTACCTGCCATGGTAAGAAGAAGGAGAAGACTTTAGAGTCAGTTGGCATGTGTCCTTTTGTCTCAAACTGAAACCTACAGAGACTCATGTCAGCATGTTGTAGCTTTTTCATCCGTACAGAGATCTGCTGCATGACCACAAACCACATACACGTGGGGAGGGGACTTTTACGATGGCTCAGAGGTGAACTGCTAGGTGTCACGATAGTAAATGTCTATCTACTTGTCTGTGTTTATCAAACTATAATGCAGACGCATACCAGAAAGTGAAGACTGTGAGGAGCTTATTACTGACTATATACAGTCTCATATCTACTACATTCAAAGGTATACATTACAAATTTATAAATAAATACAACATACTATGTTAAACTGTGTTGGTGTAAAATGTTTTCTTTACATGGAAACATGTCTTTAAAATGAAAGTGCTTAGAACTGTGTAGTTGGAGAACTGCTCAAGGATCCTTAAAGAATAGACAGTATATATAGATATTAAGCGTTTTTCCTAAAACCATACACCCAGTCGAGAGCCGTGTAGTAGTGGATACACTTGAACCAAATGAATTCATTACATCAGTTTTGAGGGCACAAAAGGC
>JBBIGA010012469.1:0-15077 GCA_037576975.1 Alestes dentex | reverse complement strand
TATACTTTCAAACGTGGTGCCTATAGTTGAACTCGAATTCGACTCGTATCATTCTAATCATTCTAATAACTTCTCTGAGTGTTCTATAAGAGTCTGTTCCCAGTCTCCTCTCTGTGGTTTGGTTTCTCTGTGTGTTTAGTGTCCAGTCTTTGTGGTCTCTCTGCTCGTTTCTGTTCTGAACACAACAGACGGACTAAACTCAGACTGACTCTGGATCAGTGTTTTATTCTATATTCATAATATGGCATATTAATGTCCACGCGTGATCCTGAGACTACAGATTTTAAACAAAATAGAAATCTTAATTTTATCGTGAATAAATGCATAAAAATTACAGGCAAACAAACATTCAAAAATGTTTACTACATTTTAGAACAATCAGAACAGGTTCTCTTGATCAAAGTCAATTCAGTTGCTGGATGTGAATGAGTTTTGTCTTGCACAGTTATAAATCCTCAATAAGCCCAACCATCAATAAATCTATAAATTCTCTTTATCAGCAACGCCATCTCCAGCCTGCGTGAGAAAATCCTGCTTTGAACTCTGACTGCAGTTTATTGCTGCTGGAGGCAGCTTGGAAAAAGCATTTCATACTTCAGTTCAGTGAAGTTTTTGCAACTGAAAACCATAGAGGCTTAACACACTGTTAAAGAATTGCAAATGCGCAGCAACGTTATAATCAGAAACAGAATCAGAAAACGGTTTGTTTGGAATCTGACTAGGTATACATATATCTATATTCAAGATACTTTATTAGTAACATACATAGTAGTGATATACTGTGTGCATATACTACTACTAAATAAATATATATATATATATATATATATGCGCCTAAAATGCCTATTTTCATAGTGTAAACTTTAATTTCATTTTAAACTCAGTTTAATACATTACCCTTAACGAAAAGTACTGTACGGTTTACACTGAACTCCTGCAGTGCTAGAATGTAAATACCGATATTACCCCTGTACAGACTGTACTGTAATACATGCAGGGGCGTTTTCTTTGGTATGCGCTGTCATTTTCTTTGGTATAAAAAGGTAAATACAGTAATAAATTAGTGTATTATTTGTAATTAAAATACAATAAAATGTACGGGTATTCACCAATAATTGTACAGTTCTATAATTTACTGTTAGCGGGGCAGCGGGTCTTATTCAGTCCACCATTGTTCTGAATACAGCAGTATTTAATCCTCTGAGGTCGGCAGTCCCTCCTGAGGGATATTTTGCAGCCTGTTAATGACAGGAAAGACAAGCTTTCTTTGTTGTTCTCTGCATAGTACAAAAACATTTATAGTTATATTTTATATGGAAATGTAGCTGAATTTACGGTAATTATGTTACAAATTAGTAAACTGTATTTTTCTTAGTAATTTAGCACTAAAATATATGAGGAATTATACAGTGCCACAAAAAAAGCACAAAAAAATGTGGAGGATGTCTGCGGTTTCCACAAATTTGTTGGAGTTTTCGCCTACAATTATTCATTCGGTTTTAAGAAAAAAATGACTGAATCCGAAACACTTTAATTTCATTTTAAACTCAGCTTAATACATTACCCTTAACAAAAATATAAAGGTAAGCCCTGTTCGTAGCTACTGTACAGTTTACACTGAACTCCTGCAGTGCTAGAATGTAAATACCTTAAATACCCCCTACAGACTGTACTGTAATTCATGCACAGACGTTTTCTTTGATGCGCTGTCATTTTCTTTGGTATAAACAGGTAAATACAGTAGTAAATTAGTGTAAATTTAGTAATAAAAATACAGTAAAATGTATGGGTAATCACCAATAATTTTTACAGTTCTATAATTTACTCGGCGCGTCTTATTCAGTCCACCCCTGCTCTGAGTACAGCATATTTAACCCCCTGAGGTCGGCAATCCCTCCTGAGGGATATTTTGCAGCCTGTTAATGACACGAAAGACTTTCTTTGTGTTCTCTGGATGGTGCAAAAACATTTATACAGCTATATTTTATATGGAAATGTAGCTGAACTTACGTTAATAATTATGTTATAAAATTAGTAAAGTATATGTTCCTTAATAATTTAACACCAAAACGTATGAGGAATTAAATTATTATTGATATGGTCCTCCTGATCGCGGCGCTTCTTCTTTATGTAGCGTAGGGTGCTCTCCTTGATGCTATAATGGCATGCTACAGCAGCATAACTTTTTCCTTCCCGGAGCACATCCAGTAGTTCAACCTTCTCCTGGAGTGTCTTACACATTCTCTTGCACTTAGGTGCATTGCCAGAAAGCGCAGGGCGTTTGGGCGGCATCTTAGGGCTTTCAGAAAAAAACAGGAGAACAGGAAGGCAGCAGGCAATAACTCAAGATTCAAGATTCGAGATTCTTTAGTCGTCACATGCATAGTCATCCAAGTACTACACACAGTGAAATGTATCCTGAACCGCTCCTTTTGGCTGTGCAAACATAAATAATAAGTAGCTTTAAAGTAAAATCTGGAATTCTTTGAAACACACTAAAGTGGAAATGCAAAACAATAGATGAATAAAAAAACTAAAAAAGAGCACAGTCTGAGCAGAGCGGTCTGGAAGGCGTCTGGACTGGCCATGCCATCCGGTACACTGATTTATATTTAGCTGAATTTATATTTGGACTACTGTTTATGTTACAAAATTAGTAAATTATATTATTATAATAATTTACAACTAAAATGCTTACTGCCACGAAAAAAGAAAAAAAATTGCTGAAAATATTTGCACCATCCGGGCGTTATTGTGGAGATTTCCACACAACTAGCAGTTAGGTTCACAGAAAAAATCCTTGTGAGACTGATTCTGCAACTCCTTATCCGCATAAAACCGGGGTTTCTCTGAAATATTATACTGTACAATTAAATATCTTCTCTCATAAAACTAGTGAATTCAAGTGCATTTTAATGTTCTGAACGAAGTGCATGAACAAAGTGCATTCAGAACAAGTGCCTTAAAAACTGTTGAAAGATATAACAACATTCTCTGTAGGCCTATAACAAAATAGTGTATTAAAACAAAGACTGACAGCTGTAATCACTGGAAAACATTCTTGTCTTTTCAAAAACACAGACGGAAAGGGACCATTCTGTTATATGTGAACACACCACAGCTGAACAGCACGAAATTCAACCTCTGCATTTAACCCATTCACCAAGTGAAGCAGGGGGCAGCCAGGAACACAGCACATGGGGAGCAGTGTGTGGGGACGGGGTACCTCAGAGGTGCCTAGCGGTCTTGGGGATCGAACCCACGATCGGGATGTTTTGATTTTATATGATAAATTAATCCGGACTATGAGAAAGTCTTTGTGGATGCACCCCTTCTAGAAATGTCGGCATTGCACGCTTTACAAATGGCTTTCCGCGCGTCTTTTCTATATGGGCTGCGGTTGCATCACCATTACGTCATCACTGTTTCGGTCGCGTTAAAAAAATGTAGTGCGAAACCGAAAAGCATTTTTTGTCATTTTCGGCTGCCGAACTTTTGGTGCATCCCTGATATACTGTACTGTGCAAAAGTCTTACTTTAAAGACGTTTACTACTGGGCAATAGTGTCAAGCTACTGACAAAGTACCAATATTACAATAAATGCAAATAACAATTATAAAGTTAATAAAGTTGTATGACAAAGTGTTCGCATAACCATTTCCGGTCCTCTTTCCTTAAGGGAGCCTAATATTACTTGTAGCTCCCATGAAATACCTGTGCTGGCTCAGATATTTCATTATGTTAAATTAGGTGAGTTGCTTTTGGAACTATATAAATGAAAGCAATGACTGGAGGCAAAGAGCAGAAATCTGGAACCAAACCTGTGTTGTTCTTATGGTCACATAAAATATCAACTACTTAAAAAAAGAGATACTTTTTATTACTTTCTTGTTTGTTTGCATTTACTTTTGTAAATTTGCTGGCAGAAAGAAACCAAACTGCTGATACAAATAACAATTTGTATAGGCGCCTAAGACTTTTGCACAGTAGTGTATATAGATACACACACATTGCACTACTGTGTATAACTTTGTATGTTACTAATAAAGAATCTTCAATATACATATATGTGTACCTATTCAGATATATATACACTGAGCACTGAGCACTCTGAAAGTCTGAGAGTTTGCACATGATTAACGCATGCGATCGTTAATGGCGAAACGTGACAATTTTACATTATTTTGAAAGCTCGTCAAGCTCATTTACGCTAATATGGAATTAAATAAATATTAACAGAGACAGAAAGGGTGGATATTCAGTAGATGGTAATTGATGTGTCACTAAACGCTGATTATCCCAGTTGATAGGATTTCTTACATTCAATAAATCTGCCGCAAAGATTGTTTGGCTCACACGGTGCCCCGAGATTTGTTTATTTGTTCCGTTTTTAATGGTATTCCTTAATTATTTTCATCCGTCTCTACCTAGTTGCTATTTTCCGTTGTTCGTTTTTTAGGTCATGAGTTTACAAATGACCTTTGCTATCTAGGCCGTTTCCCTGTCCAGATTTAGATCTTCTAGAATATATGGAGCTGAGCTCAAATGACCCTGAAGTGCCTTCTGCTTCGTTCATATTTTCTTCTTTTTGCAGTGAGGCGTTTTTTCCAGCAGAGGTCGCCCACACGCCTGCTGTGGCACAATACTAATACTAATCCTATTACTAATAAAACTATTAGGATAATGATCTTTTATTTTCGCGAAATTTTCATACTGAGCTCCACCAAATCTATTTAAGCTTTCTTTGTGTTATGGATGTTTTCCTTAATGACTGATGGTACCCACAAAATGCTCAAAAAAGCATATTGGCTTTAGGTGCTCAAGCACTTGCCCCTTTGGACACAGTGCCAACTTATAATGATCCCCTTTCATGCACTCCCACCTCACGGTCAACAAATGAACAAAAAAAGTCCCCCTGCCTTCGTTGGAGTACCTGCCCCTCTAAAGGTCTCCTCAGGGCCCTCCTAACACATGCTGTGTAAAATGTCAGTTTCACACACTTTACCTTCAGTCTTGCCCCCTCTGCTTCAGTGCTCTGATCATTTGTTTGTCTTTACCGTGTCTAAACTTGCCCCCAGTTAAAGCTTAATTAAATGTAATATTTGCGCAACTTAGCTGAATCATGTTCAGTAGTTTTGCATATGACTAAGCTGGTTGTCAACCTCAAGAAGTTCTGCCACATTGTCATAGATTTTGACATGCCTGATTTGTATTTAATTACATCATGAACAACAGAACTGGTAGGTTTTCTGTACCACTGCATGTGTATTCACTGAGAAAAAGGTTGTGTTAAAGTGCTTTAACCCTCCTTTTTAACTTCTTTAACTATTTTAAAATCAGCAGTTTCAAATCATCAATTTTTCTCTGAGCATATTGCTGACACCTTCAGTATTTGAAGAAAAAATATGCATGATTCATTACAAAGAGAGCATAATGAGTCCCACTTAAAATGGATTTGGTGCAGCTCAGTATGCAAAATCTTTAATAAACGATAATGATCCTTTATGATAATGATAGTTATATATTATGTGCAGTGTATATATATATATATATATATATATATAACATAATTATAGTTTTACTGTGTGTTATTATGCAGGAATATAAAATAACAAAATAATACTATTTTCATCAAAATAGTTCATTTTCATCAGACAAACATAGTACAAAAGGCAATGATAATGAATCAGATAAATTTACATTTACATTTACAGCATTTATCAGGCGCTTTTATCCAAAGCGACTTCCCTTCCCTAACTATAGGGGACAGTCTCCCTGGAGCAACTTGTGGTTGAGGGTCTTGCTCAGGAACCCAGTGGTGGTATGCGGAAGTTAAATTAATATATGCATAAAACAAAGAAGTAATATCTAAAATTAACAAAACAAAACTGCTGTTACTGCAGTTACAATACACAGTTAATATTTGGATACCTGAGCATCGCGCCCATATGTGCTTGTTAACTATCTCATTCCAAAGTCATGGGCTTTCATATTCAGTTTGTCTTCCCTTTGCTGCTGTAACAGCCTCAACTATTCTGGTAAAGCTTTTCACTAGAATTTCAGACACAGCTGACATCTTCTTCCATTCTGCAATAAGGGCGTACTACTGAGTTCCAGATTTTAGGCAATAAGGCAGGTTATCAAATTTAGCAATAACATCTATTTCACAGGTGTTGGATGGGTCTTGAAACTGTGATTGTACTGCCGGAGAGTCTGATAAAAGATAGGCTTTACACGATTAGATTGACTCAGAGGACACCAGCAAGATAGATGGAATACATTCTGTGTAACTAAGATCTATAACTAAAATTGAGTAAATAATATAAAATGCCTATATTAGGTGCAGACGTAAAGGTTTATATCAGAATCAAAAATTTGTTATCATATTACTGGTTAGAATTTTTACTACCCTGCTTGTGCAGTGATTTAATCTACTTAAATTGTGTTTTAGATGTGGGCAAACATCAGAAAAACAAGAATATTGCCATTAAAATTATATGATAAATTGCGTTTAATATGACCAGGGAATTAACAAGGTAAATGTCAGTTTTAATTTCAGGTTGTCTTATGGGATCTTAGCTTGAGCATACTGTTCTTATAAATCATTCACAGTAAAGAACCTTTACATTATATGAAAGTCCTTAAACTTTAAAAAAGGCTCTTGATACTCATCTCTAACTTATGAAGAACAGTCTTTAGAGAACCAGCCACTGAAAGATTTGAGAGCTGAAATTATCCAGAATTCAACAGCCTCTGATATAACAGCTTTTGTTCGTAGACTAACCAGCTAGGCATAGTTTGGTGCTTTTTCTGCTTAAACTAATTGAGATAACCCCATTTAACTCTAGAGGGAGCCATTTGACACGGTGGGGCAAAGTTGACACCAGGGGGCGCATTAGTTCACTCACAAAGTTGTGTTGCATGTGGAGACCAGTGGCAAAGGGGAAGTGCTTTTTGTTTACTGTATGCTTTCTCAGCCTCTCTCCACTTGGGCATATGGTCAGACAGTAAGACTGTCTGGCATTTGTTAGTTCACCAATTGCTAGAATCACAATTAGAAAACTATAGTGATCCCAGAGGTAATTGCTTATGTTATAACCACACAGACACACAGACACCAAGACAAGAACAAAATAAAATCTGAAGTCTAAATAAATCCAATGAAACCTCTGCAGAAAAGCTCACTATGAAACACACTATGCTATATACACAAATGCTAGGTATAAATACTGTAGATAAGTTACTATAAGTAATCATTTATTGAATTATTAGTAGGTTGTCCTTTAGTAGTTTGGTAGCCTGATAAATAATGCCCTCAGACACTGGTCTGTGGTTTACTAGCACTAATTCAACAAGAGTCATTTTCAATCTGGCAAAATGCTGTCTGTTAGCTCATGTAGATTAAACCACCAGACTTCTCCCTAATCATGTGGCTTATATTGCATTGTTTTTCACCTTATATCTCTGGATGATAGTCAAAGAGTTTCATTTTTATTTCATCAGGCCACAGCATATGTTCACACACTTACTTTTATGATGAGATGACAGTTGAAGTTATCTTCTGATGACCCCTCTAGATGATGTTTTTTCCTGGTCCTCCATTCAGCAGTTCTCTGTAACTTTCATTCCTTAATGACATTTCAGACAGTGAAAATAACAAGCAAGAAGTGTTGTAATGTCTTTTAGTCTTTTTTTGTTATCTTCAGTTTCAGATACTTTATTGCCTGCTTAGATAAGCCCATTGTTGTTGAGTGTAAGCAACAGTGTGGGAGTTAAGATGGGTCACAAAATGTATTACACTCTTGAATTGTCTACACCTGACTTTGAGACCTTACAATTATCCTTACAAATGAACTGATAGTCCAAACATTTGCACATGACACATTTTAATGTTTTAGGAGATTTTACTATACCTCTTTTTAAACGAGTTATAATAGGTCTATAGGCTATACAAACATGTCCATGAAGTTCTTTGCACAAAATCACTCTCACATAAAGAGATCTCACCAGCTCTATTCTTGACAGTTTCAGTCCCTTTCAAAATGAGACGTTTAAGGGCTCTGTCACTTTTATGCAAATAAGCTGTTGCTGGCCACATCCCACCCATTCCATTCCAACTACGCATTTACCACATGTGAAAATGGCAGAAAACAGAGACGCTATCCAGCCCTATATGTTCAACCCCGAGTCGGACCCAAAGCAAGATGAACACAACACTGTGACTTGTCTTTGCCTGTAGCCATAGCGCTCGGCGTCTTATGCGTGCTCGTAAAACCAGCAGACAAAAATGGCGGATCTTCAACTTATCTAGTGGGTGGGCGCTCGACAGATGAGGGGTGGTTCTATGCAAATTTTCTTATCCTGACATCAGGATATAGGAGCCCTCCAAAAGCTCACAGAAGCATATGATTCATAACACCAAAATCTTTCGACTGACTCACAGAAAACGGATGGATGTTTTTTCCGTGCTTGGAGTGTTTATAGGAGCAGTAGAGACCCAAATGGAAATACAAAAGGGTGCAAAAAGTGAGTTTTGCATAATATGTCCCCTTTAATCAGTATTGGCACTGCAAGATATGGAAATAATATTAGTACTAAGCTGCAAAAACAGCCTGTTCTCAGTTTTTGTGATTTTCATGTTTCCTTATCCAACCTACAGCAATTTATCCCCAACCACTCATGGTGAAATTCAAAGTGTTTCAGACTTATGCTGTCAGGGCAGCCAATCAGAAAAGAGATTGGTCACATATTTCCGCCTTAAGTGCATGGTAACAAAAAGAGCCTGTTTAATTCTGAGGTTGGAAATGAAAGAATGAATTATGCTGAATTATGAAATATTTTTGTTGCGCAAACCAGTTAAACATCAGGGAAAACGAACAATGTAGAATACGGATGGGCCCTTTAAAAACACCTCGGGAAAACAGTGACTCTAATGGTTAAAGATTGGCCAAAATAATTTGTCGGATTAGATGAAGACCTCCATTCAACAGAACACCCAGTAACTCACCTGGACCTGTGATTGGTCACTATATCAGAAAGACTGTGATTGGTTAGAGGCTCATTTGCATATTGCAGCATGCTAACAGGACTAAATGTACTTAGAACTGGAAAACTCTTAAATAAATACAGTAAAACCACTAATTTACAAAACAAAGTTATTTGTGCACACCATCACTCCAAAGAACTTTCTTGTGCATGTTTTCTTACAAGACGTTGACACATTAAAACCTAACTGGTTATATTTAAGGAAACAAATGTAATATATTGACAGTCCTGCCTTGATAACAATGGCAACCCCTCCACATATTTTCTTCACCACCCATCACTCATCTTTACCACCACAGAAAATATGCACATGCAAAATCAATCATCTTTAATTGGGGTCTTTCGGCATGCTTGGGGCCTCAGAAACACCAACTCCACCCCTGCTCAAACCTGTGTTTTAAGATCTCCCTTGTGGCAAAATAAATTAAATGTGTATTGTTTCCCTATTTTCACTCCAACTTTGTCATGTGCACTTCTTTAATATACACAAAGTTAAATGTGTCATAAATCATGAATCAAAACAGAAGGTAAGATCAGTGATTGCAGAGACCAGGAGTCTTGTTCTTCCAGAAGATCTAATTTCTCTTAGCTTTCCTGAATGCATTCTTCTAAATGTATAAGCTGCAGGTGTGGTAATTAATCTACAAGCTGCATTCTTTGCTTTGTCCTAAGACATTATAAGACACTACATGTCTTCAGCCATGTTCTCACCGAGAGACAAAGTTCAGATGATGTTTGCCTCCACTGACTGAAAGCAATATGGACCACACTTCCGCATGACACACAGCAGCGGTGGTTGATCTATGAAGTGTCTTGTGGTTTGGGAGATCATGTGAAATGAAAAGAATCTATACATCTGTAATCCTTCAGAAGAAGAAGCAGAGTTCAAAGCAAAATTGATTTGATTTATGGTTTAATGATGTGACATAATCAGGTACCACTATCATATGAATCAATTCTGACTGCTTCACTGCTCAGAACAAGTTTTCCTTCATGTAACACATAATGAATAAATAAGGCAACACATAATTATGATATAATAGAGAGGACCAAAGCCAGTTTCAAATGGAGTGATACAGGCTAAGTGGTTTGTGGAAAGAAATAATTTTGGTCTATGTATGCCACCATGATTGTCATAAGGTCAGCAACTGACTGACAACAGAGTATGAAGACACTGGAAAGCAGGATTATACCAGAAACCCATGGCACATGGTAACAATGGTAAAGTTACAAATAAAGTAATTGATGGTCACTGATGGTAAAGACACATTATGTGATTTTAGTTCACCACACATGCACAGCTGCAATTGAACACAAATTGAGGATAGCTCTTGGTCCATGGACACTACTTCAATGAATGTTTTAGTATTTTCCACACTCAAACACAGGTCCACCTGTACTTCAGGCAACACTGTGGGCCTGTGTGTCCATCTGCATTTTCAGATGTGTTGAGGCAGCAAATATTATATGTGAACACAACATATAGCTATTTTTCCTTGCATGTTAGTATTGGAAAAGTGATGGTTGGGCAGAAAAAAGAAAGAAAGAAAGGTTCTTTACCATCCTTAAAAAGGGTTTTCTCTATCATTGAAATGCTCTTTAGAGAACCAAACATTTTAATCTTAAAAGTGTACATTTCAATAAAGAAAACGAAAACAAACAAAAAAAAAAATTGCAGAACAGAAACAAAAACCTGTTACCATATTCTAAAAACTACTGAGAACTCAAAATATCAAAGCAACATTATGCATGAGTCTTAATAGCCAATTCTGTAGTTATACTTATTGTGGGTAATTTGTGTAACCATTTGAAAATGGTTTGCTCTCCAAATGCATGGCATTTTTTTTCAAAACAGGAAACGTAGCCTACATATATTTAGGGCTTTTAGCAGACATGTCTATTAAACCACTTAGTCTAATCATAACTAATACACTAATGTTGCTAATACACTGATAACTAATGTTGCATTAAGAATTATATCCAAAGACCCCTTTCCTAAGCAAGGATTTAGACCTCAGTCTAGTGCACGTTAAAGACAGGGTGATATTACCATTGCCAGAGTAATTGGTAGTCATTGATGGTAAAGACACATTATGTGACTTTAGTTCACCACACATGAACAGCTGCAATTGAACACGAATTGAGTATAGCTCTTGGTCCAGTGACACTACTTCAATGAATGTTTTAGTATTTTCCACACTCTAAAACACCTGCCTCAACTTGTTGACTAATTAACGAGGTGTTTGTAAGCTGAATGAGGTGTGTTAGAGTAGGCAAAAAACTCAACACTTACTCCCGGACCAAGATCCTGAATCACTAGTGTATAAAATGAAATACCTGTCCAAATGACTTACCTACAGTCTAAAGATGTCTAAATGGTTCTTGGCTTAGATGAATGGTCATAGAAAATAAACATTAATTGGGATAGAGCCTTTATGTTATGTGGAGGTTATTTAGAAATTAGAAAGGTTTCTTCATATGTCCTTTACAAAAATATTTCTTTAAAGAACTATTCATTAAAAAGGTCCTTTAAGGAACCTAAAGTTTCTTCTAACTCTCAGAACATTTGATGAGTGTGCTTGTAGAAAGTTTCTCTTTATTTGTACCATTTTACACATTTTAGAATAATAGTAGCGACCAAAAGGTGTTCAATAAATAAAAATCTAGAATATTTTTATTGTTTAAATACACCCCTTTAATGGTTTGATGCAGTTTTACAAACTTTTTGCATTGCCTCAGGCAGCTTCATGCAAAGATAAGCTAAGATTAGCCAAGATAACCCTTTATTAGTCCCATGGGTAGAAAATTTGCATTGTTACAGCAGCAAAGTGGACAGAACAAAAGACGAAAGCAGAACCAGCAGAACCTATAGAATAAAGAAGCCCCTAAGATGGATTTTCAACAGGCTTGAAAAAGTTTTACATATACTAAGACCTTATTGAATATTTTTTTAAATTATTTTTTTTAATTTTATTATTCATGTCAACTTATCTGTATTAATTTGTCTTGGGGGCAAATTCTGAGCATTTAAGCAAATGTCTTTAAATCCAAATATATTTAAGATGATGAAAAACAAACATTTAATCAGGTAGTTCTAAACTTTTGACTGGCACTGAATGTGTGTATGAGGACCATTTAACTTTCACCTGTTCCCTGAATGTGCCTCTGAACCCACCCATGCAGAAAGTAGCAGATGCTCCCTGAACAGCTCAGAGGTCATGACTCCTGAAGCACTGTGGGTGTACAGAGGTCAGCTCCAGTTGCTGGGGTCTCATTTCTTTGGCCAGTTCAACTTACAATTCAACACCTGAATACTAGACAACAGCCCCTATGACCTTCTCTGCTGCATCACAGCAGCATTCCTAGATCTATTCCCATAGACAAGTGAACCTCAGAGCGGACAGGGGAATCCTACTCAGCAACATTCCATAGGTCCACCTGTACTTCAGGCGAAACTTCTTGTGTGCCTGTGTGTCCAAGATATGTTGAGGCAGCAAATATTATATGGGAACACAACATACAGCTATTTTTCCTTGCATTTAGTCTTGAAAAAGTGATGGTTGGGCAGAAAAAAGAAAGAAAGAAAGGTTCTTTACCATCCTTAAAAAGTTTTTCTCAATCATTGAAATGTTCTTTAGAGAACCAAACATTTTAATCTTAAAAGTGTACATTTCAATGAAGAAAACGAAAACAAACAAAAAAAAAAACGTTGCAGAACAGAAACAAAAACCTGTTACCATATTCTAAAAACTACTGAGAACTCAAAATATCAAAGCTCATATTATGCATGAGTCTCAGTAGCCAATTTTGTAGTTATGCTAGTTGGAGAGCAAACCATTTTCAAATGGTTTAACCATTTGCATTAGCAGACATGTACATTAAACCACTTAGTCTAATCATAACTAATACACTAATGTTGCTAATACACTAATAACTAATGTTGCATTAAGAATTATATCCAAAGACCCCTTTCCTAAGCAAGGATTTAGATCTCAGTCTAGTGCACGTTAAAGACAGAGGTGATATTACCATTGCCATAGCTATTGTTGCAGAGCTACAGAATTTAGATAACTTTTAGAAATGGATTGTATGTGTGCTATTCACCAGACTTCCTTGAAAGCAAATAACTCAGGTCAACAGGTCATTTTCATCTGAGATAATTGTGTGCGGGTTTTGTACATCTTTTCATGCTGATTTCAAATCTATAATAATTTTTTGTGATTAAGCTACTTACATTTTTCATGCTATCTGATATTATAGCCTAAACACGTAACGACAGTTGATGGTATTTTCATGTTACAGACGGCATTGACTGCGGTTGATTTCTGTTATCATGCATAAAAATTGTAAAAATCACCCAGACGGTTTCTGTCATGTGTGTGGTTCATTCACAATGAAAGCACAATGTCGCTCAGTTACTGCAGATCTTAAGAAGCTATACAAACTGTACTTCGGCTGTCCACTGGGTGACCAAGATAAATCTTGGGCTTCGCATGTCGTCTGTACCAGTTGTTCCAATGGACTGTGTGACTAAATCGGTGAAAGGCAGCGATACTGTTTGTAGTCCCGATGGTGTGGAGGGAACCTCAAGACCATCTCAACGATTGCTACTTTTGCTGTGTGCCACGTGAACACAACTAAAACTAAGCACAACATTGTACATCCCAGCACAGAGTCTGCAATCAGGCCTGTTCCCATGATGATTCATTGCCTGTTCCTATACCGCCACTTGATGGTCTTGCTTCTGTAGAAGATGGCAAGGAATATGATGACAATGCTAAGTGTTTATGAAGAATCAGTGACTATTGACTGACACAATACAGTGTATCTGTACCGCTGTGAGTTAATTTGACTTTGCACTGAAGAGACTGTAACACTGTAGCTTACATTTCAGTAAAAACTACATACAAGTACATTGTAAATCAGCATTATTCATAACTCAAATAGTTGACGTGATTAGAAAAAACTGACTACAGATCTAAAATCAGCCTTAAAAACTGATTTAGAAATGTGTGTTGTAGTCTCTGGTGATTCTGCACTTTTTTTTTTTGACCTGTGCACTTGATTGCATACTGTGAAGGTAACTGAACAAAAGCTACCAAATGTGTGTGGCTCTTGAACACATTTGACAGAAGCACTTGAAAAGACATAATACGGAGATGACTTGATCAAGACCATCTCCACTACACCTATGGCCATAATAGGAATGAACCTTGCCAGTTAAGCCCGGAACCAAATAAATATTACTCCATTCCTCTGTGGCACCCTTTTACAGACACTTGCCAAACGAGGAGATGGCAAGAAATGGTAACCATTTTATGCTAGAAAAACATTTCTTCGCTTTCAAGTTTGCGCCCCTACTTAAATACAATAGATGTCCACAGCATAACAAAATAGTCTTGTGGGTTAACTTTCTATATTATGCACCACCACATTTGTATGTGCACCAACCCTACACTAACTCCAGTAATGATATGTGTGTGTGTGTGTGTGTGTGTGTGTGTGTGTGTGTGTGTGTGTGTGTGTGTGTATGTATAATAGTTCATGGGGAGGACAGAATTGTGTCCAGTAGGGCACCAGTCATGTGGGGTCACCCCACAACGGTCACACATACTTAATAAAATATTGAAAATATTATATATTTGTGACAAAATGTGTGTTCAATACAAATGGCAATAATGACAACACAAGCAAATCATGCCTATGCGTCCCTTGGAAAGACTCCTAACTCTACATTAGTTACCACTGTAACATGATGCCTACAAGCTGTTTAGGATAAGACTGCCTGCCAAATGCTGTAAATGTAATGTAACCTATGCCAATCCCAAAAACCTGTAATATTTTATTGTCAGCCTAACAATGTATGAATAATGTATGTAGGCTATTTCTCTGGTGTGCAGTATTTCTCTCATGTGCAATATTTTTCTCTTGTGTGAAATATTTTTGGGCACAACATGCAATCTTTGCGGTTCTCTGGTGTAATGTGCAATTTTAGGGGTGAGATCTAACTGTGAGTACATTGTGTATGTATA
>JBBIGA010012448.1:0-15078 GCA_037576975.1 Alestes dentex | reverse complement strand
GTGTGAGACAGGGGGAGGAGTTATAGAGTCTGGTGGGTGGGTATGTGACAGGGAGGTGTTATAGAGTCTGGTGGGTGGGTGTGAGACAGGGGGAGGAGTTATAGAGTCTGGTGGGTGGGTGTGTGATGGGGAGGAGTTATAGAGTCTGGTGGGTGAGTGTGAGATAGAGGAAGGAGTTATAGAGTCTGGTGGGTGGGTGTGTGACGGGGAAGAGTTCCAGTGCCTTGCAAAAGTATTCACCCCCCCTTGGCATTCTCTTACAACCTGGCATTTACAAGGAATTTTGGGGGGTTTGTATCTTTTAATTTACACAACACAGCGACCACTTTGCAGATGCAAATACATTTTTTTATTGTGAAACAAACAATAAATACGACAAAAAAAGAAAACCTGAGCGTGCATAACTATTCAGACCCTCCCGCAACCAATACTTTGCACAGCCACCTTTTGCAGCAATTACAGCGACAAGTCTCTTTGTGCACATCTCCACAAGCTCTGACCAGTTTCCCAGTCCCTGTCAATAAAAAGCATCCCCACTGCATGCTGCTGCCCCTACGATGGTGTTCTCAGCATGATGAGAGGTGTTGGGTTTGTGCCAGACATAGTGTTGTCCTTGATGGCCAAAAAGTTCTATTTTAGTCTCATTTGACCATAGCACCTTCTACCACATGTTTGGGGAGTCTCCAATACACCTTGTGGCAATTTCAAATGGAAGCCCAGCTCCGTGCAGTGTGGGGTTTAATAGTGGTCCTATGGACAGACACTTCTGTCTCTGCAGTAGAGCCGCCCGGCTCCATCTGGGTTATCTTTGGCCTCTTGGTTGCTGCTCTGATTAATGCCCTCCTTTCTCGGTCTGTGAGTTTTGGTGGACAACCCTCTCTTGTCGGGTTTGCTATGGTGCCATAATATTTCCATTTTCTAATAATGGATTTAATGGTGCTCCTTGGGATGTTCACGGTTTGTGATATTTTTTTTATAACCCGACCCTGATCTGTACTTCTCACAACTTTGTCTCTGACCTGTGTGGAGAGTTCCTCGGTCTTCATGCTGTCACTTGCTTGATGGAAGTCTTTACTTAGTGGTGTTGTATCAGTGTTGACTCTGGGGGCTATCAGAACAAGTGTATGTATACTGAGATCATTTGACACTTAGATTGCTCACAGGTGGATCTAATTTAACTAATTAAGTGGCTTTTGAAGGTAGTGGTTGAGGCTTCAAAGCAAAGGGGGTGAAAACATGTGCACACACCATTTTTCAGTTTTACATTTTTTAGAATTATTTTAAACAAGTTTTCCCCCTTTTAACTTCATTCATCTGTAGTTCATTTTCTAGGTTGTAAGGTAACAGACTAGGGAGAGTGCCAAGGGGGAGTGAATACTTTTGCAAGGCACTGTATAGAGTCTGATGGCCGTGGATAGGAAGGATTTTCTGGGGTGTTCGGTGAAGCACTTTATGCTGAGGAGTCTGTAGCTGAAAGTGGTCCTCTGTTTGACCACAACGCTCAAGATGTAAACAGGGTCAAGAGTGGTCTGAGAACTTCTCAAGTCAGAAATGTTTACAGTGGTGATGACAGAAACCAGACATCTGAAGAGTTTCCTGCTAGAAAGTTACAGAAATAAAGGGAGTTAGTATAAGTTATTACACTGCCTGAGATATTGTTTTATGATAGTTCTGCCGAACAGTTTCAAACTAAAACATATTTTTTACATCCATTTTCAAGAACAAAACTCAGAAGACATGAAGGTTCACTTGTGGGTTTGGATGAAATGGCTATATTTTTTAATTAGACATTCTGTGATGTTCCTCCGCTATTCCAGAGGCATCTTTATCAGTTTACTGCATAGCAAAAAGTCTGAAAGAAAGCACATCTCCTCTGTTCCCTCAGATAAACTCTGACCTTTCGACGCAGACGTACGCTGAAGCCTCTGATCGATATCTCCTGCACTGCCCCTGCGTCTGTCAACATCATCATGGAGACAGTGGTGATTGTAGCCATCGGAGTCCTGGCCACAATCTTCCTGGCCTCGTTCGTGGCGCTGGTAGTGGTGTGTCGTCATCGCTACTGCCACCCTCCTGACCTGCTGCGTCACCCAGAGTCCAAGTAAGCACGCCAGAGCACGAGGCTCCACAAAATGACTAAAAATGGACATACGTGTGTTATATAGCTAACAAAAGTATGGATGGAAAAAGTCAGAGATGGAAAATATTTAGGCAACTGTTATTCTACACTTAGTAGCCTAGTGGGTAAAACTTATGCGTGTGAAACCAATGACCACAGAGTCACAGGTTCGAACCGCTGTGGTCCTCGATCAAGACACTTCAATTGCCCTCAGTAGGTCCAGGAGGACTGTCCTGTAACTAATGATTGTAAGTCGCTCTGGATAAGAGTGTCTGCCAAAAGGCATAAATGTAAAGCATGGGGACTGGTATTTTACTGATAAAAATATCAATCCTCATTCTGCTTATCAAGACCCTTATTCTTCACAATTTGGAGCAAAAAGTAAATACATCCCATGCAAAGATGTAAAAATTATTAGTATGGCCTTTAAGAGAAATGCTAAACTGTGTCCTGAATAAATAATGAGGATCGTGACAAATACCTGGTCGATAAATGTGTGGTGATGTGCAGAGCGTCACTCCCATTCTTCCACTAATCCAATGCTGCATCAACACCAATCGCTGCACCATTTAACAAGATTGTCCACGTTTCAGTACAGACCAATCAGGGACCAATGTAGTACGGGAGAGAAAAAATGGGGGGTCGATGCGAATGATTTTGAAAATGGCTCCGGTGTCCATGCTCCTTACATTTCCAATTAGACCTCTGAAGCACTTGGTACAAATATCAAAGGTCACCATATAACCACACAGTCTGGACTTCAGTCCAGGGTTTGTTGATTGCCTGTTTTCATTACTGTATTAAATTTATGTAATCTATTTACTCTATTACTTTTGGATATTTGCTTTTTGAAAAGAATGTAAAGTATTGCCATACTGCACTGTTTTGTGGAACACAATAATAGACTATAGGTGACAGAGATGTATGCTGTTCAGGCACCCCTGGTCAAATGAAAATAAGTAAATCCTCTACAGAGAACACACTTCTGCATGTTTTAATGTACAATTACTGTTTATGTGCTGCGTTTAACATACCAAAAATGACATAAAATCATTAGGTAGGGCTCGTGCAAAAGTTAAGGCATATTTTATATTTAATTGTTTTCCCAATATATTCCACACAGCAAACAGAAATTGAGAACAAAAAAATGTACATTTATGTTTGTTTCCTGTACAGGACCATGTTAACTTATTTCTGTTTGTATTACATCAATTACGTGGTGTTGTACGTATTTCGTTACTGCCCCTGTACAGTGCCCATCATTCCAGAGTCTGACTCTTCTGTCTTCCAAGACTATTGTAACATATGAAATTCGAGTTTTACAACTTGGACAGTATTTCTTTGTATTTTACTATGAGACTTCATCAGTCTTCAATGACGACTGAAATTGGCCTAGTGGTTAGGGCGCAGCCTCTGCAATCAGAAGGTCATGAGTTCAAATCCCAGGACTGCTAGTGGCACCTCTGAGGTACTCTTGAGTAAGGTACCGTCCCCACACACTGCTCCCTGGGCGCCCCTCATTGGTGGCAGCCCCCTGCTTCACTTGGTGAATGGGTTAAATCCAGAGAAAGAATTTCACATAGTTCACACGTAAGAGGCCACTTTACTTAATGACATTGCGCTCAAATATCTAGATTATATATGTGGTGTTGGATGTATTCCTGGCTACTCCCTGCTTCACTTGGTGAATGGGTTAAATGCAGAGAAGAACTGAACAGTGTTCACACTGTGTGCTGTGGCATGTTCCCGTATGACAAATGGACACTTTTACACAAAAATGTCTGTTTCCCTCACTCAGGCCCACGCTGGACCTGATTGGTGCGATGGAGACTCAGAGCGAGCCATCGGAGCTGGAGCTGGATGATGTGGTCATAACCAACCCCCACATAGAGGCCATTCTGGAGAACGAGGAGTGGATTGAGGATGCATCGTATGGCCTCTTCGTCATCTCCATTTGCATGCGCATAATGACGACTCATGATAATAATTACAGACCACATCATTACCAACCTCTCCATAGATTTCAACAGTCTTCTTATCTCTCTCTTTCTCTCTCTCTCTTTTAGTGGCTTAGTGTCTCATTGTATCTCCATCCTAAAGGTAATTTTTCAGGCCTCGTGAATGCACTACTCTAGAGTCGGTGGTAATCATGCATGATGACTACTTTGAAATGTCGTTCAGTATGGGTTGTGTTTGCGTACAGATATGCCACACGCTGACGGAGAAGCTTGTTGCCATGACGATGGGCTCCGGAGCAAAGGTGAAAGCTCCGGCCAGCCTCAGTGACATCATCACAGTGGCTAAACGCATAAGCCCAAGGTACACAAGGGAACCGCAGGCCTTTCTATTGCACCATCATGCCCGCCATACTTATCGCCACCTTTGGAAAATATGAGAAAAAAAGCCACGAGTGTGTATGAAATCAATGTGTGTATCTATAAATATATTTAAAACATTTTTTTTCTCAAAAATGTGCCCACAAGTTTTGGCACCCTTGCACTTTTATGCACTGTCCTTTTGCCAAGATAGAAGCACTCAGTCTTACTCTGCTGGATGAGACGGGAGAACACATATAAAGGGTATTCCGCCATGTAGAATCTCTCCACAATCTATAGCAATAATTCTGGAGGTCACGATCATTCATCTTTGTTTCCTCTTTCCCCACCAAACTGTCACGATAGGAAGGCCTTCGATCTGTGTACTCAAACACACAGTCGTAGATCCTGGTCCTTTTTTAGAGAGCACACACATAAAAATGACGAGTGTGTGTGTGTGTGGTAGTAAAATTCCACTTATACGTATATATATATACAGCCTTAAGCAAAACTATATACTATATATATATATATATTTTTTTTTTTTTCCCTCCATATTGTGTAGAATAACAATAAGAACATAATAATATCTGTGATTTCACAGGGTCGATGACGTTGTTCGGTCAATGTACCCCCCGCTGGACCCCATCCTCCTTGATGCCAGGTGACCATTTACTTCACCATCTCTCAAAAACAGTGTTGATAATGGGAGCTGTGGGTCAAACCTCATAACAAGTCTATTCTCCTCAAAACCATATTATATTATAGCCTATCAGCCAAGACACTTAAAGTTTGCTCCATTAGAGCTATGAGGCTAACGTACCTAACATTTAATGTAAGCATATATTCCACTAATTTGAATCATACAAACTGCACACCTAAATGATCTCTTGATTAACCAACCTCACACAGACTTGCTGACATGGTTTGGCACTGCTCGGCTTTACCATTGTGTAGAAATATGGATGTAAATACCTTCCATTTTTTTCTTGTTTTTTTGTCCACAGTCATAGACTGTTGGAAACCACATTAGCAAGTCTATTTGACAAAACTTAACAACAGTGGTTTAAGGCAAGTGTGTGATGATTTAGGCCTGAAGTTTGCAGATGCTAACAGGTACAAAGCTAAAAAAAAAAAAAATTCAGACCCCAATGATGTCTCTGTAAATCTGTTTTAAACGCTTTCAGCTGTGCCTTAAATAGCCTTAAATATCTCACATGAAGACTAATATGGAAAGAGGTTGTGTTGCATAATGATTGAAACAGAGAATGGCCTTGCCTTGCTCATTCTGCTCTGAGTGGTTTCTTGACTGTGTTCCCTCAGAGCAACGGCCTTGCTACTGTCGGTCAGTCACTTGGTGCTGGTGACGCGGAACGCCTGTCACATGTCCGGCAGCATGGACTGGATCGACCAATCACTGCACGCTGCTGAGGATCATATGGTAGTGCTGAGGGAGGCAGCCCTAGCTTCAGAACCCATGAGAAGTCTACCAGAAAGAGAGCAGTCCATCTGAGTCACTCACACACACACACACACACTCATATGTACACACACACACACACACACACACACACACACACACACACACACACACACATTTGCTTGCCTTCAAAGTAGGAGTGTGCATTTGAAAGAAAGCCCTACACACTCTCAAAGGGGCAGCCTAGAACAAGACACGTAAAAAGCAATACTCGTATCTCTGATGCTTCTTTGCAAGTGATCGTTTTTAAAAATGTTACATTTTGTGTAAAAAAAAAAAAATGTTACAATCACTCTCTACTCTTACGTTTACGTGCATCTTCCACGTGTGAAATAAGCTGAAACAATCAAAGGCTCATATTTAATCCTTATTCAAAGCCTGATTCTGCCTCTGTTAAAAATGTATCAAGCATGTCCTTATATAGTCATCTTGTTTTTGCTGCTTTTCATATTTTAGTTTGTAGGCCCAACGTCATGATGGCACTGCCTGCAAACTGCGTAAAAACTGTCAGTACGTGCACAAATGAGTTGAAATTCCACTCTGTTTCCAACATAGATCATCTGAATGTGTGTATATAGTAAAGGTGTAAAGAATTCAGTAGTTTTAAGTCAAAATTTGAAACCATCACTGGCACGTCTCTCATTTATTATCTTTCTTAAAAAAAGTACCACTTTACAATTTAACTACCTTTATAAAGAGTTTAGATATGCTTCAAAATTAGCATATAAATCATTATTAACAAGTCACACCCTAAAATAATTGCTAAAGTTATAATGCATGAATAAAGAGGGAAACAGTGACTCTCTCACATTAATCTGCTCTGTCATATTCGCAGGCACAGATATAACAGGCCACTGTTGCCCTGTTTATCTATTTGTTAAAACTGCTTAATAATGATTTTAAGGCATCAATGACCTAATTAACAACTTAAAATAATTCCAAACTATTCATGAACCCTTTATAAGGATAGTCTTTTTGCAAAGTGGTACTGAAAACACTGTCAGTGATCAAAGCTAAGCATCTGAGTGCATCCTAACATAATAAAGTGGGTGGAGCTTCTGCTAGGGACACACCCTCTCTCATTGTTTTTATTTTTGAGGGTTTCTAATGGAGAACTTTTATTTACCTACATCAAACCATTCTGTGTAGTGTATAAATAGAACTTGGCAGAATATAGTTTAACATGTAAAATATCAAAACTGAAAAAAAAAATTTTAAAATGACCTCAGAATCAAAAATCGTGCCACTTTGCCAGCATGTTTGCTGTGAGCACGGTTCACACATTAACTTTTACACTGACTTATGTATACAAGTCACATTTCCATGCACTAATACTTTTTGGTATATTAAAAAAAAAAAAAAAGACTTTTGTATCAAATTTTACATTTTATGTATCATTCCACTCCTAGTATATGTTGAACACACAACCTAAAGAAGTCCAATTTTATAAATAATGCTTGCAGTGTAGTGCCAGTCATGGTCTTAGGCTCTGTGATCATGTTGGCCAAAGGGCAAAACTGAATTATTATTCCAACACAAAGATTCACACGACCAATCAGCCAACCCCCCCCAAACACACACACACACTCACACACACTCGCACACTTCTTTCTCTCCGGCCCATCTCACAGAGGTGCCCCGTAATCTTGATCCTGAGTCACATGAAGTTTAAATCCACTCTAATTCTCACACTTGACCAAACTGATCCCCCCAAACACACACACATCCAACAGAGAGCAGACCTCCAAACAGCACAAAGCTAAAAAAAAAAAAAAATTCTTAAAGGAACACTCCACCATTTTCAACCGAATCTGCCACATCTGTAGTACAGAGGGTTTCCCGAAAAGAACAGAAGAACTTGGTACCTCATACCCATAATAGATGCCAATGGGGAGATGCAAAAACAGCTAAATAATCTGCCCCATTGGTTTCTGTTGTAATTGTGTCGCCATGTTTTCCGTCCTTCTCTGCTTTAATAATGTGACCACACTCTATAGATGTGGCGGATTGATAGTTAATGCTTGCCTTTTAAATCTAATCTCTAACACTGAATGCTACACAGAGTAAAGACTGCAATATCAATAGACCGAACAATTGAAAGGAACTGTGAGGTGAAAAAGTCAGTAGTCACCCAAATTATTTCCTAAAACGTCTCTTAGCCTGCCCAAACTACATCTAGCTCTTCCTTAAAGTGGCGTACACGCAGTCATGTGATTTAGGACACAGTGTGACTTATTTTGAGCTACAACACTGAAGAAAACCTCCCCTATAGGCTGCCATTTCAGACAATACAAGAGATGGTATTCACAAAGTAGAAATAAGTAGTAAATTCCACTGTATTTAAGATGTTATCCACATGTAGAAGTAGATTGTGGCTCATCCACATCCACTAGTCTGTGACGCCTTAATGAGAAGGTGGACGTGGCCTCAGTTAGTGTTTTAGGGAAGCATTTTAATAAAAAGATGTGGGTGGCTATGGGCTTCTGGAGTCTGTTAACCTTTTAGATTCAGCTCTAAACTAAAAGAATAACTCCAAAAATGTTTTGACTGATCTACTACATCTGGTATAAGTGAAGAATCGTGTCCACCTGAACCACACACTCACACTCCCAACCATTAAGTAAGACGCTAGTACTTTGGCTTATATTTCACAACAGTGTCATATGGTACGCGTATCATGCCTAAAGCACTTTCCCAGTTCAGAGTTGAGCATTATTGACATCATGTGGCGCTGGCTTACCTCCAGGGGTAATTTCCTTGCCTGTGTTTTAACAAATATTTGTTTGATTGATTGTATTTGACTACCTTTATGATGGTTTTGCTTTAACTGAATACTAGAACCGAACAGAAAGCCTCAGACCATCAACCAGAAGCTCAACAAAGCTACTGTTCCTTTTCTTTTGCCTTTTTGGTTGCTTAGGTTCTCAAGTGCATGTCCATAATCTCTCGTTTGACTTGTTTTGGCTTGGTTTTATATGAGCTTATCGATTCGTTGTTACTGCTGCTTCTACACTGACAAAAATACTGCTTTGAATTGATCCGAGCCAAACTATCACTTCCACATGCATGAAATGGGTTTATTATTGGTTATATTGTGGTTAAAAGTTAGCTATGGATGTTTTTTCCACTGCATAAACAATAATAACTGTCCCAAAGGGGAATCAACAGTTCAAGTTTGGTTTTCACCTGCTTGCAAGATGTATGGAAAAGTCCTAATAACCATGATTGGCAGATTAAAAATGGTCTTTTTAATCATTTTATGTGACTCTTAAGACTCTAGGGGCAGCTGGTGACCTAGAGGTTAAGGCGTTGCCCCTGCAATCAGAAGGTTGTGGGTTTGAATCCCAGGACTGCTAGTGACACCACTGAAGTAGCCTTGAGCAAGGTACCGTCTCCACATACTGCTCCCGGGGCGCTGTGTTCCTGGCTCAGCACTGCTTAAATGCAGACAAAGGTCTACATTTAAATACACTTGTGCATAGAGACAAGCAAAACGTATTTTAAAGTATAAAGTGTGAATATATGAGCACAACCATGTTCTAAAAATGTTCTATGGAGGAATACATTCCAAGAGCTACATGCTTCATAAGCTGCTCATGTTACCTTAGTGAACTCTTTATAAAATTTTATAACGTAACACATCAACATACCATTGTAGTTAATTGTTGTAATACCATCGTTTGAGCGCCCATTCATTCATACAGGAGTACTTGCCGACTTTATCCTCACCTGGAACAGTTAAGAATTCCCCAAATTGGCTTCAGCTACGAGGGTTATTAAAAATCGAGGAACACACTTCCGTTGTATCACTAGACTGTGTTGGAGCAAACCTTGATCTGGCACCAAAAACCATAAAAATGGAACCTTCAGTACTCGGCTGAGTGGAGACGCATGGTTTACTTTTGCCAAAGGTTCTAGAACTTTGTGCAGTGGAAAAAAAAAACACCCGAGCAAATTAATTTGGAAATGGTGCACACACTTGAACTGCATCCCTTCAAAGCACAATTTTTTCCAGTGTGAACTCCTGTTCTCCCTATGCTTCACTGCTTTGTATTTCTTCTGAAATTCACATGTACAGCTAAATTAAAGTTTCGTAGAGAAAGGATTTCAGTTCAGTTTGTTTATTTAATGTTCTTAAAACATGGTTTAAGAATTTGTCAAATTCCATCTCGGATTCAGTGAAATAACCACACACCATTGTTTTATTCACATGTTTTCCTTCTTGCTGGAACGGAGGGCTAGCAGAGCAGACGAGAAGGTGGAGAGATAGAGTTGTTTGGCTGTAGGCGAAGAGAGAATTGGAAGAGAATTGGAGTTTTCGTTTCCATGTTGGGAGTGTCGGTGGTCCTCTCCAGCAGGGCTTTTGGCCAAAATTAGTGGAGAAACATAAGGCGTTGAAGGGACCACACTCAAAAGACCCACCCACACACACACACACACACACACACACACACACTCTTATAAACAGTTGCTGGGTTTACACTGTACAAGGGAAAAGTGTTACAAGACAATCAAACTCTCTCAAAAACAGGCAATACAAAAAAGTCTTCTTTTTAAAATATTACTTTTCGGTGACAACCAACGTGGATATTTCAACACTGCTTCAATAATTCCTGTGTGAATAGTCCCTCAAACACGGGCTCAGTACAGTCCTTTGCTCTTCTTTAGGTT
This sequence comes from Alestes dentex, assembly GCA_037576975.1. Taxonomy (NCBI): domain Eukaryota; kingdom Metazoa; phylum Chordata; class Actinopteri; order Characiformes; family Alestidae; genus Alestes; species Alestes dentex. Next base: position 4,493 of record JBBIGA010012448.1, on the reverse strand, counting down.
CAGCTGCTGCAGATCCGACAGACAGTTGTAGTCATTCCTCTTCATTCCCAAAACCACCTGAAACAAAAGAGTTTTTCAGAATAAATAAATAGACACTAATATAAAATTCACCGCTCTCCAGGCTGCAGCTGGTTTCATCCTAAACAGCTCATCTCTGTTTCACAAGAAATGAATGAAGGAGCCCCCACTAATTGACTCATCAGTAAAAAAAAAAATACAATTCTGCAATATATTAAATATACTTAAATATCTCTCTCAAAAAAACTTGTGGGTGGAGATATGATCGGTTTAGTAAACAAGCTAGATTCTGATCAAATAACTTTTTGATAGGCCCTGTAGCTACTGACCTTATCACCTAATATTAATATGAAAACATTCTCTAATGGTAAACATACTGTGAATGACTATGTTTGCAAATACTGTTAATGACACACACACACACATTACATATATCACTATTATATATAGTCACTAGTCATTATAATTAAATAATGCTAATTGGTGGTCTTCCATTCACATTAGCAACATTAGCATTTTTGACTGAACTACAATTTTAACACTCACACTAGCCCTAACAACAGTCATTCAGAGTGGTCTGAGATGAAAAGTTCTGATTTAGAGAACCTTACCTGTCTGAACTGTTAAAAAAAAATTGGTGGGAGCATGCAGGTGTCCCAAACTCTTAAGGCCTCTAAAACAGGGGAGACTGGCTCTTTTTTATGGAACACTTTTTTATGCCTGCTGGACATCATAAGCTGCTCTTCAATGTGTTATTAGATTGATGTTTTTTCTGAAAGGTACATTCTTAAAGCACAATCCGACTTAACATATAAGCATCTGTGAACAGGTGAACAGACTGCAATTTAATTTAAAAAAGTGTTACAGTTGGAAGAGGGGACTAGGGGCAGCTGGTGGCCTAGTTAGGGCATTTGCCTTGTGATCAGTAAGTTGTGGGTTCGAATCCCAAGACTGCTGAGCACCTCTGAGGTTCCCTTGAGCAAAGTACCGTCCCAGCACACCGCTGTGTTCCTGGCTGCCCGCTGCTTCACTTGGTGAATGGGTTAAATACAGAGGAAGAATTTTGTGCTGTTCACACTGCGTGCTGTGGTGTGTTCACGTATGACAGGATGATGACTTTCACTAGTGATGTCCCAGCTGTGATTAAAAACTGAATGCTGCCTCTTCGAGCCCACCAGCATTTCTTTTATTATCCGTTCCTACTGTTCTAACACAGTTTCCATAAATCTCAGTGGGGTGGCCTAGTGGTAAGGGATCTGCCCCTCCAATCGCAAGGCAGAGGGTTTGAATCCCGGGACAGCCAAGGGCACCACTGAGGTACCCTTGAGCAAGGTATTGTCCCCACACACTGCTGCCCGGCCGCTGGAAAAGAGACATACTTACAACGTCAAGAATTACACATCACTAGCCTACAATTTGGGCCTTTTGAGTGGAGTTTATGGCTCTATTTTGCCCCCTAGTGGAGTAACAGGGAAGAAGATAATTTTGCAATACACATTCAAGACAGTCCACAACACGCTCTTACTTTAGGACATGGATTCTATATTCCAGCCTAAACCCATCCTTAGCCCTGTCCTAACAGTTACCCTACCCTAATACTGTTAATAATCAAGTTTCACCAGATATTTACTTAAAAAGTGTTGGGGCAGCTGGTGGAGAAGTGGTTAGGGAGATGCCCCTGTGATCGGAAGGTTGTGGGTTTGAATCCCAGGACTGCCAGTGATACCACTGAGGTATCCTTGAACAAGGTACCATCCCCACACACTGCTCCCTGAGCACTGGGTTCCTGCCCCACTCATGTGAATGGGTTAAATGGAGAGTAGTAGTTCACACTGTGTGCTGTGCTGTGTTTACACATGTCAAAAACAGCCACTTTACATTTTAAAGTTGTAAGAAACCATCAAAACCATCCTCTTGGACCATGTCTCTACCCCCTGAGCCCTGGCTGTCACAGTAGATCCCACCTAGGACATCAACAATAACCGGGACATACTGTGATACTGACCCCATCACAACACACACCCCAAAACTCACTCTCTAATACAATGGTAAGGAAACTTCTATACCGCTGCTGCCCTAATGTCATTAAAGAAACCATCCAGGATCAAATTTAGCCACAGAGAGCCCTGGATTTACACATTGAACTAAGAAGAGCCATCTTTCTGTGCGGGCTTGATCTTTTCAGTTTCAGCATCTTAGAAAGAACCTCTTATGAAGCTTAGAAACTACATAGCATAGCATATTTAGTACTAAGCATTTTCACAGTATTTCTGGAGAGTTTTGACTTCTATTTTGATCTCTTGACTTTTATTGCACCATAATTTATATTCTTCTTGTCTTTGAGTCCCTGTGTGTCTGTACAGTCGTAACATTAGCAGTTTTCTCTGGGATTGATAAAGTTTTCTGATTCCAATTTAAACATATAAAGGTTTCAGTCTTGAGGCTCACCTGGAAGTCATGGTCAGACAGGTAGGTCTCCAAGCGCAGGGGGTCCACTCCCTCTGGTAAAGGCCTTTTTAGGAGCTCCTGCACAGTGAACTGAGTCCCAGAGAGCACAGCAAGAGCGTCGCAGACTAATATTAGCTTCTTATGAACTGAGGAGTCCTGCTGCCACACACACAGAAATGCATGTCTCAGTTTTGTCCACATAAACCATAATATAAAGCACATGAGACATACACTTTCATGATGATCATCTAATTGTATTAACCTTTAATACAATGCTTTTGATGTCAAAAACACACTAAATGTTAGTACACACTAAATATATTTTCAGTTGAACATACTGGAAAAAATCTAATACATAGTGTGCCATAACTTTTGCACAAATCACATTTTTCCCCATGTTAAATTACGCAAATAAAGAGTAACCGTGAATTAGATTATGCAGAAATGTGTGACCTGGGTGCCCAAAATTTTGCATATGACTGTATTGGTACAATAGTAATAAAAAAATATATATATAATAGTTCAGCAATAAAAGGCCTAAAGAATACAAACTGTATAATAATTATGCAGCTTAAGGAGTTACTAGAAATGATGTTGATGATGATGGTGACGCACTGACCTGCATGGTTGACTTCTCCCAGGATGGAAAAACGTTAGTGAAAGTGAGAGGCTCCGCCCCTTCTTCAATAAGATATGCCATTGGAGGCCGCCTGGGGTTTCTCTCTGTATTACACATAATTATAATCAATAATCCAAAAGAAGCACAAAAACCAAAGACAAATTTCTAACTTAAACAAAAAAAAAACCCAAAAAAACCCTTTTCAATCATTTATACTCTAATGTGACCATCTGGTTTTATCGGTCACTCCCACCTCTGCAGTACTGAAGCGCCGCCTCCATGGCGCGTTTCCTCTCCGTGTCCCAGTGGGGCGGCTGTGAGGCTGAAACGGCGCTGCTCTGCCACAGATACACCTCCATAGAGTTATCCAACAAGAACAGAGCTGTAGAGACAGGACGACAGTAAGCCAGAGTCTGAATCAGGCTACTCTAATAGAAATTTACTGATACAAAACGTAACTGATATTTTGTTGCTGTTCTTAATATACACTGCAGGCCAGAAGTTTGGACCACCCTCGGCTATTTAAAAAAATAAACAATATGCTGCCCTTTTTTTAAACTTTTCATCATGAGAAAACATTAGAAATACTTAAAACACATGTAACTGGTTGGTTTTAAAGTGTAACGTAACAGTACACACTGTAGGTGAAATGTAATGGTTGCGGATTTTTAATTAAAATAACCAACCCTTGCCCTTGTCACAGCAGCACAGATTCGCAGCATGCTTTCCAGCAATTTTTGGATATAACTTGTGTCCAGACCCTCCCAGCACCTTTTTTCAAGCCTACAAACAGTTCTGTCTCTTTTGCTGGACGCTCATTTCGAACTTGTCTGCACAGCTTGTCCCATCCAGTTCAGTGGGAGAAATATCTGGAGGCCGGTGAGGTCAAGACAACATTCTCAAAACGTTTTGCTTTTTTTTTTTGGTCTGGACGTAATTTTTCAAACTTCGAATGACGCTTGGGATCATTACTCTGTTGAAAAAGAACATTGTATCCAATTACACCTAAACCAGACGGAATTGTGTGATGTTTCATGATCAACACAAAGTGAAGCACTGAAGACAGACCTGGCATGTCTCTTCAAAACCAGCAGTTTGAGCCTTTGTGGCTAAATAATGTGTCAGTGCAGACTTCAAAATACTGAAAACCGGTCAGTTCCGTCTGTTTTAAATATTTCTAAAGTTTTATTGTAAGAACATTCTGAAAATGCAACATATTGTGTATTTTTTTTTTTTTAATCCAAGTGTGGGCCCAAACCTCTGGCCTGTAGTGTAAAACAGTAAGGAGATTAATGTAGAAAGGCCTTCATAAGTCATCTGGACTTGGGTAGAGAGTTGAAGACGTTTCGTCTCTCATCCAAGAGACTTTATCAATTCTGCGAATTGATAAAGTCTCTTGGATGAGAGA
>JBBIGA010012429.1:0-34619 GCA_037576975.1 Alestes dentex | reverse complement strand
ACATAAACACACACACACACACACACACCAACATACACATACACACAAACAAGCAAACATTCAGACAGAACAACCCCCCCGACACACACACACACACACTAACATACAGTACACATATACAGATACCTCCTTCACACACACACACACACACACACACACACAACACACACACACACAAACATACACCACATCAGCATACATATACACACAATCAGGCAACCACTCCGGCAGAACAACCCACCACACACACACACACCCCAACATACAGTACACATACACACAAAGAGACACACATATAGATACCTCCTGTACAGTCACACACACACACAAACACACACACACCCCACCAGCATATACATACACACAAACTGGCAAACATTCCGACAGAACCCCACACACCAACATACAGTACACACACACACACACACACCAACATACGGTACACCCACACACAAAGAGACACATACAGATACCTGTTTAACATGTACGCACACACACACACACATACACACACACGTGCACTCATATGTCTACACAAGCAGACACAGGAAGACACGCGCGACAAGAGGCCACTGCTGGCCTTGCGCAAACAAGCACGCATCCACAGGATGTGCAGCCCCATGTTTCTGCTGCAGCCAGCACACCCAGTAACACAGCAGAGATAAGTAGAGAAGTTGACAGGAGAGGTTCAGCACTGGCCGCTCCAGAGGAGAGCGGGAGTGCTCCTTCTTCCCGCTCCAGAACCAGGAGCATCGGAGCGCACCGAGCAGTGATGTCATTGCACAAGCGATGGAACTCCACAGGGCCAAATGGAATAGTCTGCTCACACATTAGGCCACTGTTCAGCTGCTTAAAGGGGAATTTCACAGAGTTCTGCATAATCCAGTCATTTTATAATCAAACCCACTTCGTTTGTTATCGAAACGTATTGATTTCTTTACAGTGGTGATGAAGGAGACCAGGAGTTAACTTAAATAGATCTAGTGAACCTACACATGTCTTCTGAGTGTTTATATGTCATGGACTCACACCCATCTATCATAAATGGGTTTGCATTTAAGATCAAATCTTTCTCAAAACTATCGTGAAGCAGTTTCTTAATCATTATGCAACGTGTTTATAATCATTTCAGTAACTTTCTGCGATTAAACTTTTGGTAGCATTAAACAGCTCAAATCGTGAAACTAATTTCCTCACTGTTTTACCAAAAGAAGTTTCAAAACGTACCATTCATGCACTGGTCTATAAGGCCCATGTACAGAAATGACACTACAATAAGAGCACATTTTAGGGAAAAAGCAATAAAATATAAGTTACATTTAGGCTTCAGGTGTTTTTGTCGTCTGGTTCTTTTCACTCCCACTGTGAATCATTCTGTTTGGTAAGTTTCTCTATAACGGTGCATTTCACATCTAACCACTCTGAACGACTTGATTCAAATCTTAGCCATTTAATGATGTGCCTTTAAAAGTGGTGTGGCAGTGAGTCAGAGTCTGTGGGTTGCGGCTACGCTGAGCTGACCTGTGGGGTGCTAACTTTACAGACTCCTGACAGTCCTCTTTTCTTCAGCTGCCTGACAAAATCCTGCCTCCTCTTCAAGAACTACACTGTTGGTGCTATCCAAGCCCAGGAGCAGTGGTTCCAATCCTTGGTTTTAAGCTCTAGCACTCCTGGGGATTCACTGCCTTACATTTTCCAGAAATCCTTCATGCAGCAGCACACTTGATCCAGCTCATCAGTTAATTATCAGGAACTTTGGAAGAGAATGAATCTCTAGGATGGGAATAGAGAACCCTTGCTCCAACACACATACTGTAGCCACTTCTTGCAGGCCCCCCCTGGTGACCATCCTACCAGTGGAATGAAAACAGACTAGTATATATGTGACAATTATAATCAAATCGAATATTTTTTCCCATTAGTGGAACTGAGACACTGTTTCTGTGGGAAATGTTTACGACTCTTTGGAGAAAATGAGTTGAACCAAGAGGCGCTTGATAACCAGCTTGTTATTGGATCAGGTGTTTCAGTATCCAGTTATGCAGAGCAGGGATGCTCCAGGAGCAAGAATGGAAGCCGCTGCCTTCCGGCATTATGGTTAATTATGAGGTTGTCCTTCCTCTGAAGTCTCTTAAAAAGTTTTGAGTCTTGGCGTGATTTTGTTTTGCCTCGAGACAGCCAGCAACTCTGTTGTCAGTTGCATCTTCACCCAGGAGACGGCCACTCCACACATTTGCTTCTACAGAGACTCTCAGATGCTCCTTTGAAACACACTTCAACAGGGAGACAGGGAACTTGTCTGGGAGGCTGAGCAGAACATCGCCAGCTACTGCCTTTGCATTTTCTCAGGGTCTTTCGGCCCACATAGTGTTCCGCTGTAGCCCCTGTTTCCTAGCACCCTGTGTGTGTGTGTGTGTGTGTGTGTATACGTGTGGGAGTTTGTTAGCATTTTAGCCCGCCGGCCTCCTAAATGTCACAGCACCCTCAAAGCACTTAATGAAAAAGCCTGTGATGAAGCGCTTTTTAACGACTTTAATAAACAAGCGGCCCGCCCCGCCCATCTTTCCTCTTCTTTAAGGACAGTGCGGCACTCTTATTAAGGGACACTCCAGCTGGGGAGTAATCACTGCACTTTTTTGATACTTGACCAAGAGCCGCTCTGTCGCCACAGACACTCCGAGGCTCTCTCAAAGTGTAGACAGAAAAATGAGGGCAGCAATCAGGATTTATAAAACATTTTTTGACCAGGCAGCCTAGCTTTAAAAGGTGTCATGTCAAAGTAGGGCTGAATCTAAAGATTAATTCTATCGTTCAAACAATTAATTGAACTGTTATGTCTCTTGCTTTGTTTGCCTCAACATCGTTTTTTCGCGTAGCAGAGACGTAATAATGAATCAAAACACTGTGACGTTGTGATAAAAACTGACAATGCTTCATGAATACCAGACAGTCTATTAATTATGATACCCACTACAGCACCCATGTCATATACACACTCTTCCCAGTTATAGTCTTATTAATAGATTATGCAACAGCCTGAAAACAAACATTATTCTACTTTTGTTCAAAATATTGTGAGAATGTTGAATGGTGAACACAATATCATGAAACAGATAAAGCGCTGAGCACACCCCCCACAATTATACATCAATTATAGCCCCCCAGCGCTTCTTGCAGGGCAGAAAATCTAAGGTCCACACCTTCCCAGTGAGGCATGGTGGTACTGCAAGGCCACTGACAGAATTCATACTGAACTAACTCCCTGTTTTCCAGTTTTAAATATGATGTGAGGAGTGACATGATCTGAAATAGTTCGAAATTGTCTGTTTATCTTAAAGACTTCAGGTGGATCTGTGTTTAAATGTCAAGCCTACTGTCACCTGCCATAAATTTGTGGTCTGGGTGGTTTTGTATGGTACCGTAATAGTAAAATACTGAGTCAAGTCACGATGTGACCGTAAGAGCCCTAATTTTTTGATGGGGCAATATTGTTTTTCCCAAAAATACCTTATAAATTTATATATAAAATGTCACTGAAACACCCTCTAATAGTAAACATGTTGACTTTGTACATAATCAGCATAGTCAACAACTGTGAGAAGGGTCCTCAGGAAAGAAAGTAGCCGTTTCTTTGAAGGGCTCCTTGCATAAAGGTTCAAAATGCGCCAAATACATGTCCATGATATTCTTCATGAAGTGAAAAGGCTGCTGTTGTACATTCTCGTGCGTTTTGGCATAGGCCTGTGCAGGTGCTGGAAGAAAATGCCACTACAGCCCCTGATGTTCTTTCCTAAGCCGCTTTTTTCAGAAAGGCCCAGTTAGCCAGATGGTACAGAATGAGCAGACTGGACCAACTGTCCACAGGATTTGCTTGTGTCAACAGTGATGGTGCAGGTGAAAGATCATTAGCTCAATTAATACTGCGTGTAGTAAAGAGGTTTTTGGAGCAGCCCCGTATCCTGTCCTGCTGTATCTGCCGATGGTGGAAGAGCAAGGAACACAGTGTGAGCAGCCTGTAGGGCAGTAGATGTGAGAAGGAACAGGACGCTCTTTATTGGAGTGCTGGAATGTTTAGAGCTTCAGATCACTGACAGCTGCTCTGCTTTCTCTCTCTCTCTGTTTCTCTTTCTCTCTCTCTCTCTCTCTGTTTCTCTTTCTCTCTCTCTCCCTCTCGCTCTGTGTCTGTTTTTCCCACTCTGGTGTATGGCACTAGATGGCAGTACTGCCAGAGAGTAATACGGTAGCAGCATTCCTGGATTGTGATGTCATGTTTGAGCCGCATCCACATACCCACATACCCACACACACACACACACACACACACACACACACACACACACACACACTGCCCATCCAGCTCAGCATGTGTGTGATTGTGTAATCTTAAGGTCCACTCAGACTTTAATAACTGTGTGTGTTTGTATGGGGTGGGTATTTGGGGCCGGGGGCAGGGGAGGGGTGGGGTGGTTCCACGCTTTACTGTTTTTTGTTTTTTTTTTGGGGGGTGGGGTTTGCACACATATCAATTGTTAGGCTTGTCATGGTTGTCAAAATTAAGCTCACACCCAGGCAATAAATCGTTCTATATGTGTTAACATTCGACATGTGTAAACATGAGGGTGTCATCCTGTAGTTTCGCATGAAATCATCTAATAAAATTGGTTTAATGGTGACAGTAAATCAGGCCCATGGTGGCCTGGTTTATTGTCACCAGGCACAGGCCTAATAAAAAATAAGACATTTAACCCACACAAGGAGAGGAAAAGACACATGAACACATGGTTGATCTGTTCGCTATCTATGGAAAACCTGCAGGTCATCGCTGGGACCCACAAACATCCTCAGCCACTAGTTCCCAAACCCTGTCCTGGGCACCACTACCCTGCACTGTTTCTCATATTCTCCACCCTCTGGATTAGGTGTGTGGGTGCAAGAAAGTGGGTCACTAGGCCTGGGATTGGGAACCACTGCCCTGGTCAAAACAGTCACAGTCAAATTGTTCTGTGAGGGCCAAAACATTTTATTGGGATATTTAGGCCAGCGCTGAGTGTTTTGGTTGTCGTTTATCATGTTGTTTTGGGTCTTTTAAAGCCAGCTGACATGATTCATGTCTATTCACTTGATCTAAAACACCCAGACATGAGGCGATGAGTCATGGCAAACACAGCTTGCCTGATTTAGAGAGGATGGCATTGCTGTCCAAAGTGTGTTTACTGGCAATGTAAAGGTACACAGTGCCAAACATTCATGAGTCTGATTGTAATTACACTACTGATTCCAGAAATGTCATGTGGCGAGTCTGGCAGCAGAAATCACGGTTTGCGTCACTTTGGCTGAAGACTTGGATGAGAGTTGAGCTGAATGCACGCGTCTTAATGTGTTTCTGACGCCAAAGGGCTGAAGGCAGACCGTTACAAGACTCAGTTCCCGAGTGTCCTTTTAAAGTTTCAGGTCTAAAGTGGAGAGACTCTGTAACTTGGAGACGATTACAATTTCACTTTAAAGGCCTCTGTCAGGTTGGAATTAGTTAAAAACACTCCTATTCATTAAATAATGTCCTCTATGGTTGTTGTACTTCTACAAATATGACTTTTACATGCAGTATAACATGAGCACTTCAGACATAAGATAAGAAAAACTGAAGATTCAGTGAAAAATTGTATCACTTGAATAGGCTCTAAATGAGTCTGAAGGCTCTGAATGTTTCTGTCCTTGTTCAGTTCCTTAATGGGTGTAATGGTGGCACTGATTTCTGTTCTTCTTCTGGTCTGGAAATAACAGTTCTGATTGTTTCTGTCACTCTTCAGACCTGAAAAAAAACCCAGTTCTGAATGCTATTGTTTTGTATCATGTATCCTTCTGTCCTGCTTCAGGTCCTGAGTGACAGTTCTGAACATTTCTGTCCCTCTTTAGATCCTGAAGGACATTTCCAAGTATTTCTTTTTTTCTCCAGGTACTGAAAGATGATTCTAGTTGTTTCTGTGCTGCTTCAGGTCCTGAATGATAGTTCTGAATGTTTCTGTCCTGTTTCAGGTTCTGAATGGAGAACAAGGCGATGTACCTGAGCACATACGAGGAGCGAGATAACGGCTCGTTCTATGAAGAAGGTTATGAGGGGAGGAACTTGTCCAAGCTCAACCTCTGTGAGGACGGTAAGGAAACACTCTGACATGAACACATGTGGGGCACTTCTGCTTTTCATCATTTCAGTTCAAAGCGTTTTTCATTTGTTTTTCTAGGTGGCAGGTGGAAGTGAGAAATGATGAAGATAAATAAAAAATGATACGTTAATAATGATCACATTCCACTTTTACACAACAGTAGCTTCTTCCAATGAGCATTCAGTGAGAAACAATGAAACAAAATGTAATAAGAGGCGTTCCAAGGCATACGCATCATGACAGGTCTAAGAACATTCTTTTAAAATCATTTCTGCTTTTGTTTAAAGGAATAGTTTGGCGTAAAACAAAAATGTACACAATTTTCCACTCATCCCAAATGTCCTAAACCGCATCAACAAGTCTTTGCCACCTTAATGTTCGGCTAGACACGGTTTGAGCAGGTGCAGAGAAACTTTGTTGATGCATTTTTATAGAAACAATTTGCAAAACTGTTTCTGTAAGGGTGTAACAGTCTCTTTTCTCTCTCTCTCTCTCTCTCTCTCTCTCTCTCTCTCTCTCTCTCAATCTGTCTCTTGCTCTCATTCTTTCTCTCTCTCTCTCTGTCTTTCTGTCTTTCTGTCGCTCCCTCCTTTTCTTTCTTCCTCTCGCCTTCTATGTCACTCCCCTTTTCTCTCTTTCAATGTCTTTCAATCTTATTTTCGTTCTCCCTGTCTTTGTCTCATTTACTCACTCTCTCTCCCTCGGTCTCCTCCTCTTTCACTCTTTCCCTCTCTCTCTTCCTTTCCCTCTCTCTCTCTCTTACTTTCTTTTTCTTTCTCTTTCTCTCTCTCTCTTTCCAACTCCTGTTGTGCGTCCTTGATCAGGGTGTCACCGTAGCCCCACCCTCCTAAACGATACCTGCTTAATCATTTATGTAAACAGTGCTTATACGAAATCAGCTCTCAGAGCTGTGGGAGTCAGAGAGGGGGTCACTGAGAATACTGGGTAATAAAACTGTCCTGTCACTGTGAGTGTGGAGTGCTGACAGCAGGGCAGCCGGACTCGTCACAGGGAGCTGTGGGAGCTGTCCGGACTCCATTTTTTTTCTGTTTTATATGCCTACCTGTTGCTCAGCTCAGCGGTGGAAAACTGTGTTTTGACAAGTGTGAGTGGAGCTTTGGTAGTTTGAGAAGGAGGAAAGAACCACTGCAGCTGCAGGCCTGACAGGTGGAGGAATGGACGTCTGAGAGGACACACACACACACACACACACACACACACACACACACACACACACACACACACACACACACACTTTCTTTCTGTGTTTGTCTCCTTCTCTGTTGCTCACTCCTCTTCACCCTTTCTCTCTCCTTTCCCTCGCTGTCTGTCCATCTTATTTTCTTTCCCTCTCTCTCTTTGTCTCCTTTACTCTCTCTCTCCCTTTGTCTTGTTTTCTTTAACTCTTTCCCTCTCTCTCTGTTTCTTTCTCTCTGTGTTTCTGTCTCCATCTCTGTCTCCCTTCTTTTCTCTCTTTCTCTCTCCTTTCTCTCTCTCACTGTCTTTCCATCGTACTCTCTCTCTCTCTCTGTCTCCTTTACTCACTCTCTCTATCTCCCTTTGTGTCCCTTTCTTTCACTCACACCCTCTCACAGTATGGGAATAAACAGCATTAGATCTACCCCCCATGACTCATCCTTTAAAACCCCACTCTGAGTTCAGGCACAGTGTCCCACTTATGACTCCTGCAGTTCTCTATGTCCTTGGACTCACACTTTTATAACTTTGCCCTGCAGCTCTGGCCACACACATTTCTGTGGGTTATTTTTTATTATTATTGTTTGAAAAAGCATTTCTGAAAGGGAGGCCTCCGCTAGGATAGGTGTGGAGGTGACATCCTACGTTTGTTGATCCTTGAGAAAGTCAAAGACGTGCAAATTTCAGAATGAGACCCCTAATCCAGCGGGAAGGCAGCGTTTGGAAAACCGAGAGCAGCTGATATGACGCCACGCTAGCGAGAATCATTTCCAGGCGGCGGTCCTTTGAGCCTTAATAGGCGTGTTTACCTCTGTCCCCTTTTGAAGCCGCAGTCTGTAATGTGAGCTGGAGGCTTGCGAGAGCCAAACGTGTCGTGCTGAAATGCTGGCGTCACACGCAGGTTACATAAACAGCCGCCCAACGCGGTGCTGACATGCACTTCAGGAAATCACTGAGGCCTGTCCCCTCAAGGACACACTCCACACACACACATTCCTGGAAATAGGGTGCAAATAACTTCCTTATGGTGTCACCTAATTAGTGCAAGGCCTTTGGCTTCGGGTTTTAGCGATAATGCTGATCGATTTGCTCAACAAAGTCATGGTAGTGTTGGTGAAAAGCGTGACATTCGGCATCCAGAAACTCCTCTGGGTAGACATGCGGAGACAGCTGTGGTTTCTGTGTTGTAGTGAAAGTGCAGCGAATTGGCCCTAGAGCTGCAGACTGTGTGAAAGTGCCTTTTGCATGTGTGAATGTGTGTGTGTGTGTGTGTGTGTGTGTGTGTGTGTGTGTGTGTGTGTGTAGAGTCACAGTCCCAAAGTACCCATCTCACTCATGTCTACCTTCTTACAGAGAGCTCAGACCCAGTGTAATGTCTTTGTGTATATATGAACCCAGGGTGGTGGCACCATCTGGCACCAGCTGGTGGTCTGGTGGTTAGGGAGTTGCCCCTGCGATCGGAAGGTCATGGGTTCCAATCCCAGGACTGCCAGTGGCACCACTGAATTGCCGTTGAATGAGGCATCGTCCCCACACACTGCTCCCTGGGCGCTGGCTGCCCGCTGCTTCACTTGGTGAAGGGGATAAATGCCGAGAAAGACTTTCACACTGTTCACACTGTGTGCTGTGCTATGTTGTGGTGTTGTGTGTTCATGCGTGACAAAACGTAAAACTAAAAACTGGCCACTTTACACTTACTGTTACAAATAGGCTAGTTATAACATGGTGAGTTCACATGTTACTACAATACCATGCAAACATCAGATACCATCGTTCCATTTATTTCATTTCCAGTCAAAGTAGCCATTAAAAAGTGAAGTGTGACTTATAGTCATACGTGAACACACCACAGCACAGCACACGGTGTGAACAAGGTGAAATTCTTTTTTCTGCATTTAACCCATTCACCAAGTGAGGCAGGGGGCTGCCACCAATGAGGGTACCTTGCTCAAGCGTACCTCAGTGGTGTCACTAGCAGTCCAGGGAGTCCACAAACTTCTGATCTCAGGGCGAACTCCCTAACGACTAGGCCACCAGTTAAATATGATAGCTATTTAGTGTAGCTTCCACTCTTTTTGAAAGACCTCAGTTTTTCTGCAGGGAGAAAAAACCTTTCCATGCTTGTTTCAGACCCCTACAAAATGTTAAAAGTTTTCATTTTCTGCCTTCCAACCATCCAAGTTCATTCCAGTTACTAATTTGTACTCATCAGTCCATAAAACCATCCTCAGACAGCCAGTCTGGGAGTTCTAGTCCAAAGATTTGTTTTCTTAGTGAAGCCTTCTTCACAGCTATGCATGCTTTCAGATCCACACTGTTGAGTCATCTTCCCACAGTGGAAGAATGCACAGAAACACCTGTGGATTCAGATCTGTAGAAAGAGCAAAGCATTTGGAAACCTATACATATATATGGAAACCTACTGGGCAGTGTTCTGGTGATGACTTTAACTCACAAACTTACCAACACATTTGTCCTAACTGGTCAAACCAAACCCAACCTTTCTGAACAGTGCATTAGTATGCTATATTCTATATATTCTCCATGTATATCTTCATTAGCATTCAAAAAGCTATGATCCTCCTATATAAACTGCAAGGTGAACTCCATATTTCAGAAGGCACTTCACACCCCTTTTGTGTTATTTTTCTTCTGCAGTGGGTCCTGGGAGCCGCAGGAGAAAGACGGGTAACTGTTGTGGCCACTTGGATTCACTTTCCACTATCAAATATGCCATTGTTTCCCTCTACATCCTGGTCCTGCTGAGCATATTCGGCCTGTGCATCGCAGGTAAACACCCTGACATTTCTCTGTTTCTCTCTGTCCTGCTGGTTGAATGAAATGTCAGACATATTCAGACATCACAAGCCACACTCCTACAAGTATTTCTGCACTGAGAAATGACAACAGGCCAATTCGTTTAGACACTGGGAGTGTGAAAGGACCTCTTTGTTTGGTTGGTGTTCAGACATTACTCAGAGCGTCTGTCTCTGTATTTAGCCACTAAAGGAACCGGTCACTGACTCTAAACCAGTGTTTTTATGTCAGTGCTTTTAATTAGAGATTATATAACTGCTCAAAGCTTATTGTGGATGGTAGGAATTGCACATTCTGTGACCACTGAACTCTTACCGGGACACCACTATCTCTCTCTCTCTCTCTCTCTCTCTCTCTCTCTCTCTCTCTCTCTCTCTCTCTCTCTCTCTCTCTCTCTCTCTCTCTTAGCATCTGGCTTCACTTGTGTCTGGCTATTTTTGACTTCCAGGCCTGTCCAGAATAGCTTCACATAACTCTCCTTCTGTTTGAACACTACAATGCCCCCAGTGAGCATTTCAAGTGATAGTTTGGTGAAAAATTACATTCAAATACTTATACTTACCTTAAGTGTAGCCAGTCAGCCAAGACATGTTTGATGTTTGAAGTTTGCTTCTTGCACTGGAGCAACGGGGCTAATGTACCTAATAAATGAAAATTAGATCACAGAGTAACATTCTATGCTAAACCATCCCATTCTTGCTGTATACTATGTAGAGTTGCTATGCAATCTAAAATAAACTTCCTTTCATGGTTTCCAACACTTTGTTAGTTGAGTTAATTGCAACGGAACTGTCGGATCGATGGAGACACATTCTACTGGTGTCATTCTTCTGAGCAAGTGATGACTCCAGCAATCTGTTAACTGCATACATACAAATACGTAAAATAAATAAAAGATAACTCGGATAAAAGAGGATATTTGAGCTGCAGCTTGTTTGGTCAGACTCTGAAGAAGAGTGTGGCGGCAGGCCCACATCAGATTCCAAACCTGTTGTCCAAAGGGAACTTTTCGGTCAGCGATTGTGAGATGCTTTGCAGAATGACTTGGACTAAACCAGATTGCAGGGAGTAGTGCTGTCGTCTTACGTCAAGAAGGTCCTGGGTTTGAGACTCGGCCTGAGTCCTTTCTGTGTGAAGTTTGCATTTTCTCCCCATGTCTGTGTGGGCTTCCTCTGAGAGGTCCGGTTTCTTTTCAAAGACACACAAATCAGGTGAACTGCAGAGTGTGCTTGGCTGTGTGCCCTGCAACAGACTAGTGACCTGTTCAGGGTCTCTGCCTTTTGCCATAAGAATGCAGGCATAGGCTCCGGCACACACCTCATTTCTGGTTAAGGATAAGGCTCAGATAATGAATGAATGAATGAATGAATGAATGAGCTCTACTTTATATTAAGAATCGAATCCAGTATTAAAATGCATTTTACACAATGTTGAGGCTTCTTAGATTTCTTTCTTCAAGTGTTACATAAAATCAGGCTTGTGTGGTATCCCAAACATCACTAACACACTCATTCTCTCCCTCCCTCTTCTGTCCATGTGTGACTCACTGTTATCTCTAATAATATACAAACACACTGGCAAAATTCAGAGCTGTTTTAGCTCTGGCTTCTGACTAGTTTTATAGATACATCAGAAACATTAGCTCCTTTTTCTCTGGAGTGTAAAACTAAGGGACAACTATTTGGCCACCAAACATGTCGTGACCAAAGTGGTAAACTGGGTAAATTAGATTTTTGGTCAAATTGTGGCTCTAAGGCCTTTTCTTTGGTGACGCATCTACTTGCACATTCATGAAGCTCTTTCTTTTATATTTTGCCCTTTAGATGTATCGTTTATGTCTGTTTGAGCGTTTTGATCATTCGTTTCATCCTACATGTGGATCTAATTGCATCCCTGACTCTGGGGAAATCAGAGAGGAGAGGGTCTCGTTCATACAGGCTGCTTTTCCAGACGATGGCGCTGTCCGGCGGCATTAACCTTATGATTCTGCATACCTGACCTCCAAGCATTCATTCTTCACACTTAATACCTTCTGACAGGGAGATACAGAGGTTACAGAACTGTACAGCATGCGTATGCAGCTTCACCCCCACACACATTACAGCACTGTTGTTCATGTAAAAGAAGCCTTTCCCATGTTGCTCTTCTCTGATGTGAACGGCAGGTGGGATTAGCTCTATGTCAGAGTGGATCATGATTAAATTTATACTGCACTGGACTGTATGCTTGGGGTTTGATGGGATCTGATGTCTCTCACATGCTGTGACTCTTTGAGCTTTTGTCCCTAAATGCCCCTTAAGTGAGCTGAAATGTATCTCCATCTGTCCGTTCAGACCAGGTTTAGTTATTTATCAGACACTGTCATCGTTTTCATCACTTAGACAGTGCTCACCAGGTGGGAGGTAAGAGTGCTTTTGGAACGCTCAGTCTCATCTCACTCAGAGGGGCTTCTCTGGAGCAAGAGCATTCAGACAGCAAAAACAGAATTGAAATGGTTCTTTAAAGTCAAAGTTTCCAACCACTAAGATTCAGACTGGTACCAGGCCAGCTGGCCCACAACTATGTGGCAGTGAGCAACCAGTTGTTGCCCAACTAATATTATTATTAGTAGTAGTAGTATTATTAGTAGTATTATTAGTAGTATTATTATATAGAACCATGACAGCCCAAAGAACCCTTTGAATGCGGAAGTGTGAAGATGGCAGGTGCTATCTTTTATGTGTATCTCATCATAACATAAGTCACCCAGTGTTCAGATGGTCTTGGTGACATGCAGAAAACAGGCAAAGTTTCCAAAGCAGTGGACAGCTCAGCAGACTTGGAAGAGAACACCAAACACAAATACAGACACCCACACTGGATAGCATCACGCTGAGGAACTGGGCTGGGGTTGGGGGGCCCATCATCCCTACTCATAGAAAGCAAGGCTACATGTGCTCTTTTGGACTTCCATCGAACTCACAAATTTTGGTGATAGGCTAAATGTGCTTTTGTTTAGTATGGTTGTTCTTCAAGGCATGATCAGGTTTTTTAATTGCTCCCAAGGTCATGTCAAGCATACGGTACCAGTCAAAAAGTGTGTTGATAGCTGCCAATAGAAATACTGAGGTACTGCCAGTTCGGTTTGGTGCTGATTAGACTGACTTGGACGGAAGGACTCTTTCACAGCTCTGAAACCCTCTGGACTTAAAGATGCAGGCACAAGAGGCTTTATAGTATTAAGCAGTATTAGCTGTAATATATCAATACATCATGGTTGTGATGTCACAACCATGAAGCCATTTCTGTATGACGTCTGTTCAGACTATAGCAGTTCAGCCCATTCCTTCACACCAAGGCAATTCCTGCAGAGTTATTGAAGTGGAGGATGTGTGGGGAAATAAATGTTCCCGACATTCCTGCAACAGCATGTTCTTTATAAGTTAGCCTGGACTGCATTTTGAATGAGACACAGATGAGCCAATCAGAACAGAGGTCATATACACATATCGGTCTTAAAGGCATGTGAAATGGTCTTGTATAAATTAATTATGATAGTGAGTATAAGTGGGTAACAAATTAAGATAAGAACATCTGTTATGTGTGGAAACAACATGCATAACAGGAGGATTATGAAAAATGTGGTGCATGTATTTAACAGAATATCCTACTTTAGACAAATTGACAAGATGGCTAATGAATTATGACCCTGTGGTCAATGAAAAAAAAATAAAGTATCAGGTTGCACATGGTACTGTAACATACTGAATCTATTATACTGTATTTATGGCCATAAAACCAAGGCTTATGAAGACAGGGGGATAGACAAAGACCTTTCTGCATTTTTAGGATCTCGGAGGAGCCAGTATGCTTAGGCTTAATCTGTGAACACTGAAATATAGTGCATAAACACACCAGTCTAATAAATTAAAATTTGTAGACAAAAATTATTCACTTTGCTTAGAAAACACACACACACACACACACATATATGTGTGTGTGTGTGTGTGTGTGTGTGTGTGTGTGTGAAAAACCGTGAAGTTGTGATGTGGTAATAAAATGCCTAAAAATATTGTAAACCCTAAATATGCCCCCAAATATACTCCCAAAACACCTTAATTTCATTTGAAACTCAGCTTAATACATTACCCTTAAAGAAAATGTCAATCCGTATCTGTACTGTACAGTTTACACTGAACTCCTGCAGTGCTGGAATGTAAATACTGATGTTACCCCTGTATAGACTGTTCTGCAATTCATACACACACATTTTCTTTGGTATGCACTGTCGATTTCTTTGGTATAAGCAGGGTGAATACAGTAATGAATTAATTTAATTTACAGTATTTAAACCTACAGGGATTTAAGAATAACAAAATGAAAAACACGTGAACACTCAAGACGCTCCACAGGGGGAATTCTGGGCTGTAGCTGCATCAAAAGGCAGCAGCCAATCAGCAGCAAGGATAAATAAATATCGTTCTTGGATTGGCTACTTTCAAAAATCCCACCTCTGAGCACAGCGATATTTCACCATCCCAAGACGCCTTTCTTTGTGTTTCTCTCCACAGTACCAAAAAAATGTATAGTTATTTTTTATATGGAAATGTAGTTGAATTTATGTTAATATCTATGTTACAAAATTATATTTTTCTTTATAATTTAGCACTCAAATGCATGAAAAATTATATATTGCCACGAAATAAGCTATGCTGCAACCAAACATAAAGAACCAGCTCGTGGACGAGGGAGCGTGGCGGACGAGGCCCAGACATCACAAAAGCAAAAAAAATGCGGAGGATATGTGCAGTTTCCGCGATAGTGCAGGGGTTTCAACACAATTATTAGTTGGGTTCTCAGAAAACATCCGCGATGGACTGAGGCAGTGATGGCTGAACTGTGTAACAGCAGGGGGTTACGGTATATAGTTTGCCCTCCATTACTGCAGTTACAGGCTCTGTTATTCTGGGAAGGCTTTAGATGTTGGAACATTGCTGTCAACCTTTGTTTGCATTTAGCCACAACAGCTTTAAGGAGGTAAAGATGTTGGATGATTACTTCTGGATAGCAATGCTACTCCACCTCATCCCAATGGTCCTGCTCCATCACTCCAGAGAATGCGGTTCCGTTGCTCCACAGCCCAGTGCTCATGTATACATATCACAACCAGGAACATGAAAAGTTCATGTCTGCGGGCACTTTCCCTCTCAAACCGCAGTGTGGATTTGTTTAATTCACAAGTATATTATTCTATTCTGCAAATGCGGGCCTAAGAATCGCCCAATCCTACGATTTCCTCTCCAACATGCGGTTTTAATGTGAATGTATGGTTGTCGACTCACATCAGTGTGTGTTTGAGCAGTCTACAGTGCACAGACTTCTAGACTTACAGTAAATCTCTGTGCTCTCTCATAGACCACCTGTTTCCAGGCTCAGATGAGCCCCTAAGACTTTAACAAATAGTGTTTTGTTTGGGTTCGGGCCACAGTGTGTTAGGAAAATCATAAAATATTCATAGCCAAACATAGAAGGATCTGCCACAGAGCTGTTCAGCTCTTTATTGTTGGATGTAAGACTAATTTCTCAACAGAAAACAGACACTGTGAACATCCAAACCAGCATGCATAGTATTAAGTGGTTCATCAGAGACCCAGCTTTGTGTGACTCCCATGTTTATAGGTAAGACATGGGTCAGAAAGATGCCTTTGGAGTTCCAGTGTGAACATGAGCAAGACCCAACCAATTTTTAATCCACATTTGCTTTCCATTTGCACTCAGGCTGAATTTATGAGCTTCTAGTCCCAATGACCTGCATAAGCCTGCACTCTATAACATTCTTTAGTGTCAGTGCTCAGATAAGTGAGTATGGGAGTGTGTAGGAGCATAAAGGTGGAAAAATGAGGGCATGAGAGAGCGAGAGAGACTGGTTAATGTAACTCAGATTTACCCCGCTCATAGCTTACAGCGAACAATATGGCCATATGTTATGATTGTCACGATAAATCTAGTCACAATGTATTTTTTTTTGAGTATATCTTGAACACAATCAGCACTTTGAGAACACCAGCTGCATGGATCATAAAAACTGTAGAAGTGTGTGTGATTGCACAGCTTAGGCCATTCCCCAGTTCCTGTGGTATCTCTGGTGGTTTCTGGGGTCTCGCTAAGCGGTTACAGTGTCCCGAGTAGTTGCTAGGGCATGCTAACCATTTGCAATAGTATGTCTGGTGATTGCTAAGGGGTTCCTAGGTGGTTGCTATGGTAGTTGATCACCCAAGATATGTTTAGAGTTAAACTTAGCAGCTGTTTTTTTCCCATAGGGGGTTGGTTGCGAATTAGTGCCATGGTGATGTAAGTTTGGTGCACCAACTTTTGCCCCCCAATCAAACCAAACTGTACAGATCTGGAAAGTGTCGATACCTTGAAAATTGTGGGGTGAGTTCATAGATAAAAGTCCAGTGGAGAGGAAGAAGAAGAGGACCAGGGTTGAGCTGAGGGAGCAGCACTTCTATAATGTGGGGAAAGCATTGTCCAGTTTAGACTGTGTGTTAATATGTTCTCAGCACTGAAATCATGGAAATATGATTCAATCTAGTTTTCCATATCTGTTTCTGTCTTAAAGGAATAGTCTGGCAAAACATCACATTTCTAAATTTTTCCACTTACCCCAGATGTAGTGGATCAGTCAAGGCATGTTTAGAGTCCAAATGTTGCTTCTTTAGGTAAGAGTCTAGGTATGAGGTATGAGTCTAGCACTGATAACAAACAAGAGCCAAACAAGTCAATATCTACCCAAACTGTTTCCATAAATACACCACTAGGGCTTTAGAATCTTACTCTCAAAACACATCTAGCTCTTTACTGTATTTGCAGGGTGTTTTAAGACAAAATAGTCACGAAATGAAACTTTATCCAGGTTAACTACTATTTTAACAACAGATTACATGTTACATGTGAAACCTCAGAAGGCACATATAAGTTCACTGGTGGTTTTGGATAAGGGATATTTGCATAGACATTGAGACCCTTGATTCAGTTCACCACAGAGAAAAAATAATTAAACATTCTGGCTCTTTTTAGTTCTTAGCACCTGAATTGTATAGAGAAAATGTTGGTGGAATTACCTTTTAAGAAGATATGAAACTGCGATTAAAATGACACTCTTTCAAATTGTGATCTCGAAGTGTTTAATTGTTCTGCCTGATTTGATCATCCTTGTTCAAGGATGGTACTTTGCAAATAATTGCATTGGGTCCACTGTCCTGTATGTGTGCTGGATCAGTTTAAACCTTCAAAGTAGGGTAAAATACCACATAACTACAGACATCTAAAAGATTCATCAGCACCAGCATATTTTTAATTATTGTATTTTTCCATTATTTTATTTACAATAAGTGGTGGAGCTCTTGGCCACAGTGTTTAAAAGCAATAAGCAGCTGATTTGCTGTCAGCTGATTAGAACATCTTATTTAATTCATTTAATTTTAATTGTTGGAATTGTCCTCCTGTTCTTTCTTAAAAACTTCAGAACATTTTAATTATGTGAAAATGTCGACAATTTCTTTTTTCACTCGCCCTTATTCACAGCCAGCCAGGGTCAATATAGAAGAGACCTGCGGAGTATACAAGCTATAGTGAGCCGCATTGACTTTCTTTAGATCCCGGCATCCCACATGCTGGTACAACTACAGGGAAAAGCTTTGATGTCAAATTAGCATGAGTGTATTTATGTGCATTGTGGAGCAGATTCTGTCGGAGCCTGCAGGAATGAGTCGCTCCCTACAGCTGTACTACATCTGTCTACACACACAATAGCCAGCCCAAAATAATCACCACACTTCCCTCTTGGTGTAGGACAGTGCCAGGACACAGTTACAGCAGATAGTATCAGTGTGTTGGAAAGAGATGCAGTCAGTCACTTGAGAAGAAGGTGGTGAAGGACAGCTTCAGCGATCAACCAAATGTTCGCTGACAGTTTAATTATAGTGAGGATAAAATTCCCTTAACTGAGTTTTTTTGTCTGAAGATGCTAGAAGGAACCCAGATCATTCAAAATGACTTAGATAGCCAAAACCACATGTTTATTTTTAACCCTGAGGATCCGTATGTGATTCCTGTCATAACTATGGAACTTATATTTTCATTTCATAGTAGATACTGAATAACAAGTTGTGAAGATGCACCCCAGCATTTGAATATTTCCTCTAGTTACCCGATTCTACTGCTCTGGAACAGTTGGAGAGAACTTATGTCTGCATGCTCCAGCCTGTGCTAAACATGTTGGAGCTCTGAGGCAAAAGGCTGCTAATCTTATAGCATTGATGTAGCACAATGTAGAGCATTGGCTATTCTAGTCCAAAAACTCTCATTTAGGTTGTACATCCATAAAATCATAAAGATTTGAAGCAGCATTTAATGCAGAGATCTTAACCTGCATATGCACCCCTACTGACATTTTCTTTTGTATGACCCAATTTTATTTGACTACCTTAAACAAAGACACATGAAACTCCTATTAAACATATAAGTATCACATTCTTTGCTCTTTATGCATTTTACAGCAAGTCCTTCTGTAAACACCTCTATCTGAAATATGTGAATATTATTATATTGAGCCTGTTAGCCTGTTAGCCTGTCATCCTTCTCGTGTGAGAACAGAATAAAGTCAAATTACAGAGAATGTAAAAAGTATAAATTCATAGTGATTTGTGGGCCTTCACGGTGTAAATTCGGAATGGGCTGAACTATGTACGAAATTTGAAATATTTGCTCTGTATAGACTACATTTGGAAACTTTAACACACACCTGGTGGTTTTGTTCTTAAAAAATCGTGATAACAACCAATTAAAATAGTAAATAATGAGAAATAACCACATGCATAGTTCGGATCTAATGTTTTAATGTTTTTAGTTGAATTCAGGTGGAGAGGCATATCACCCTGTGGAGCTTAGAGATGGAGACGAAGCCAGGCGGTTTAGTTGATTCCTATACATTGTGAGCAGCCGTATATCTATATGAATCTAGCATAAAACATTAAAATATCATGCAGAGTCGTCAGTCCTGAGCAACAAAACACGAACTTCCATTCAGTAACCATCTAAACTCATAATAAAAAAAAAACGCTGCTAAACAAGAGCCCCAAAATGTCCTGCGAACAACCCTATTCAAATGTACACATAATAGTAACACAGTACATAAAAGTAACACAGTAATTACATGGAAATTACATTTACATTAAATTCACATTCTGTATTGATAGATACAGATTCTGTATTGATAGTAACATTTTGCATTTTTATTTTTTTTTGACAAAAACATGACAAAAATGTAAATAATGGGTTTTTGGTGAAACAAGACTATACACACAACATTTAACAAATTCAAATCATAATAAAACATGTTTTTTGCTTATAGACGCATATGGGGTCTGGATTGAGCTTTTAAAATATGTACGTTCAGAAATAATACAGTGAATATTGCTGAGGCCCAGGTGTTTAATGCTAACCATATTACTATAGTTCTCTGCAATATGATACTTAACATACATCAGAGGTCAGTGACATCACCGCCAGTATCTCCGTTAAAGCTGGAGCCCATTCAGGGTGCGACCTGGATTAAGTAAAAATTCCCTCAAAGCTCTGTCATTTGCCGTTTTGTTTTTTATTTTTACAATCTCCAAGAGAGCGTGTGTCTCCACCATATAAATCTAGGGCACATGCACTAAAAGATATGGCAACCACGATCGGCTGCTTTTACAAGGGAAAGTAATGGACTTATTTGGCGGTTAGTTTTTGGGTGGGCCTCAAGCCAAGGAGAAATGGAGAGGAGTCACAATGGAAAGTCGGCCCAAAGATGTCAGGACGCCAAGATGTCAAGACTTTGTCTGTGACAATGAATTCACACCTCCTAGAAACTGCATCAGTTCATTTTATAGGCCCAAAGAAGGTTAGGGAGACCAAGACTTTCCATCAAATAGGAATTCCATTGATTTTCTTTAATATTTCTGACTAATTAGTACTTTATGATTCAAACTCAGCCATTCCTGAGAGCATGATTTAACAAGATCTTCCATCTAATAGGAATTCCACTGATTTTCTTTAACATTTCTGAATAATTACTTTTTTACGATAAAAACTAAGCCATTCAGGAGAGCAAGATTTAACAAGATCTACCATCTAATGGGATTTTTTTTAAACATTTCTGAATAATTAGTTCTTTACAATACAAACTAAGCTGTTCAGAGTGCAGACATGCTCACAGCGGTGGAGATAATAACCAGATGTCTGACATACTTTATGCCTCCAAAAGCTCACAAACAGAAGTTTTGACATGAAATAGTTGGCAATAGTTGTGAGGCATTTCTTACTATTGTTATGAGATAACATTTTTGGCTAAAACAATTTTTAATGTCAGAGAGGTACATGCAATAGTCTGCAAAGAATACTTGCGATTATTTTGCTAGCTACATAACAGTGAATTCACCATCCCATAAACAAATGACGGCATGGCACATGCTGTCGTGACAGGATATTTTAATATCATTGCAATTGTCATGAAAGACACTGTAATATGTCATGTCATGATGTCACATAAACAGTCCTGACATCAAATACTGTAGGATTGTCTTTCCATCTACCATTAATGGCAACAACACTGATATATTCATGGCTATAATTTGTTTTGACATCTTATAACATGTTATGTCAATGTTATATATGTTTTATTTCAGATTTACTACTATTTTACAGTCATCTTCATGTGTGGGTTCACTTGTGATTTTGTATATTAGGTCAAATAAGCCATTTCTGCAGTGTAGAAATCACAACTCTTGGTTCAGTTCAACACCACTATGAAGAAATTTACCCTGGCAAGCTTCACAGTTGGCCATTTCACATCATGAATTACTTTATTTACATCTCCCTTGATTGAATCAAGTACATATTTTGAAAAATTAGTGGCATTCAAATATTATTAAGTTGGCACTAGGGCCCGACCAATAGGAAAAATTTGGAGCCAATGCTAATACTAGCTAAAAATTCCAGTACACCAATAATTGGGTAATATATTAAACTCGAAATATAAACTATATAATAAACTATAGGTCAAAAAATAAACAAAACTAAACTAAACTGACTGATACAATTGTCAGTCCCCATTGTAAGAGACGTTCACTGCTGAACTTTCTCAAACTGGTCAATTTAAAGCATACTGTATCTCTAACTTGACGTAACTGCCTTACAGTGCTGTAGGTCCATTAAGGCCGATGCTGATAAATGCATGAAACCTTAATCTCAGGCCATTTTATAAGCAAATCGGTCAAGCCTCATTTGTTATCTTGGGGTCAAATGTTGCAGCCAGCAAAGACCATGGAACAGAGAACATGAGACCAAAGCAAAGACGTCAGAGCTGCATGAGAATCCCAAATCTAAGAGAAGTTTATTTTATGTTAATGCAACAAATTAATATGGTTTGTGAAAGTGGGGCCCACATGAGAGCGAAGTAGCTGGCATGAATCATAATCAGGACATGGCTGGTTACAAGAGCTCTGGCTCCTATTAACCCCTTCACAGTTGGCTCAGATTTCAAAGTACAAGCCCATGACTCGCTACAGAAACCAGAACTTTGTTTTCTTTTCACTGTTTTTTGAGAGTCATGGTCCTCTTCCAAATGCCTCAGGGTTATTTAGCTGGAATACTGATGTGAATATGTAACATTTTTGGATTTTGTACAGTTGATTCAAGAGGCATTTTTAATTAAGACATGATGTGGTATTGGGTTTAAATATAGGATGCATTTACATTTATTTACATTTATTTTTTAGCAGATTCTCTTATTCTTGTCCAGAGACACTCACAAAAATGCACAACAGTGGAAGCCAAACTGGTACTCAGATTATATGACCTAAAAAAAAAGAAAAAAAACTAGACTAGAAAAAAAGCTATTTCCTTAGATTTAGTACTCAGTATAACCATTAGAAGCTTCGATTTATTACTAAGTGTTCACAGCCGGCTGGTGTTAAAGTCTAAGTGATTGTGTGTTCCCATTGGTCCTGTCGTCTAGTGTATTTAGTCTCCGCTGGGTTGTAACCCAGGGTCAGTCCACTGTCTTCTACCCATCTTCATTCCATCTTTAGTCCGTCTTCTGTCTATGGTTTAACCCGCCTTCAGTGTTTGGTTTACTTTGTATTTTTGTCCTTGTGCCTTTTTTGTGGTTGAACTAAATTCTGTATCATGGTTATCTGCATCTGCGCCTCCCTCTCTCCCTGGAGCTTCGGGCTCCTGACAGATGATTAAAAAGATTTTTGCAATTTTTGTGACTACTGTAGCCTCTTATTTTCAGTGCTAAACCTATTTAGCTTTAACTAAAGAAGCAACATTTTGACTCCAGACCTGTCTTGGCTGACCAACCACATCTGGGCTCAGTGGAAAAATGAGTAAATTAGATTTTCCATTGAACTCCTTTTCTATTTCATTTTCATTCCGTTTTCTGTCCGTTTAAATGTAATCAAGGTTGATACTGTACTTTACCTGACCTACAAACCGGAGAAAGATGCTTTATCTATGTCAATATTTTGCTAATCTGCATAGTCTCCAACTGCAGTGCTTGTGTCTTCTAAACAGCCCTGCTGTAATCACACTCTTATTTGCTGAATAGGAAAAGAGAGAGAGAGAGAGAGAGAGAGAGAGAGAAAAGTTCAACACAGAGGAAGGAGAGAGAGGGATGTTTAGCTAGAGTTGTTGAAATAAAGTGGAGTAAGGGAGATTTGGATTGGATTTAGAACCAGTTAGGGACATAGCATTCTACTCATGGCTTAACTGAACTCCATCCATCTGGGTAAATAGTTCATCAAAGGGGCCACTGCTGGGATGGCCAAAAACAAAAACACGACATGCCTTTTTCCCAACAGTCTCAAATTCAGGCCTCCCTTGATACTTCCCGCTCAAACATGACATCTCATTTGGAACGACAAGCGCCGAGGATACACGATCCGCCCACCATGTCTCAAGTTCACCGTGCACTTGTGGAAGTTTAGCTCAACGTCTGTGTGTCAACATGGCCCTGAACTCATGGGCTTGGACCAAGATCATATACACACATTGGCACATTCTTCAGAGCAATGCTGTTGAGGAACCACCTGTGGCTTCATAAAGCCCCTTTAGGAAGGTTCTCAATGAAGGGTTTTTATAGAAACATTTTTCTATAAAAAATGTGTGAGTGTGAAGTGTGATTCTAAACTAGTTATACTAGAACCATGCATCCAAGCCTAGAGCACCCTTTGTTCAGGGTAGGCTTCTGAGACATCTCTTGTAGATGAATGAAATCAGTACTGGGCAATGTGGTCAAAATTCATATCTTATGAACTGTACTTTTAAAGTGATGTAAATCCTAGTGTGTCTGGTGATAAGTCCTGCAGAAATCGACCACTGCCACTGGAGAAAGATGAAGTGTGCCATATGAAGTGTGCGAACAGTTCAGTTCGCTTTACATTTGATAGCAGAAAGAAGACTGACCTGACATCCAGATTCTCTATATCCAGCATCCCTAACTCAGCTGAAACTGGTAAGCACCATTTGGTGTATTTAAAGAACTCATAAAGGCCATTTTGCAAGTCCCTCAAGGGCAAAATGAAAATGGGAACAGAAGAGTTCTGATGTGCTTTCAACACAAAGAGTTTGGCTAGCGCTGTGGGTGTGTTCAAATAACACAGACTTCATGCAGGTCTTCAAACTGTTATTTTCCCAGAAACGCTGTGTATGATCACAGGCTCAGCACAAACTAGTTACTCCAGCACACCCACAGTTTGAACTTCTAAAGGTTGAATGTGTGTGTGTGTCCATGGAACCGATGAAGTAAAGCTGGGGTCTTGTTTCCCAAAACCTTGCTGCACGCCAACAGCACCACAATCTAATAAATCTGATTGTCGGCAGGTTCTCAGTGTTAACTCCTGCTTGGACAAGTTTACTTTCTTGATTCGTGCATACACCCTTAAAAATGGTTGTTCAAGGATTCTTTAGTAAAGACAATAGTAAATCCATTTTGCAGCACAATGTTTTTTTCTTTGCGTGGTTAGGTTGGTCTTCTCTAGAATAACCTCATTGGAAACATCTTTACAAATTTGGAAGTGCACCAACATTTAGGGCTTTTTGTCATAGCTGTGCCTCACAGGCCATGCCCCTGGCCACCTGGGCCACTGGAG
Source organism: Alestes dentex (assembly GCA_037576975.1). NCBI lineage: Eukaryota > Metazoa > Chordata > Actinopteri > Characiformes > Alestidae > Alestes > Alestes dentex. The sequence goes on along the minus strand of JBBIGA010012429.1, from coordinate 10,267 downwards.
TACTGCACAGGGCACTTCCCTCTCATTTACATTTACATTTACATTTACGGCATTTAGCTGACGCTCTTGTCCAGAGCGACGTACATCAGAGCTCAAGTAGTCCACATCTGTTTCTTAAACCTGTAAAGCTATGCTTCAATCCATGTCCACTATTCAACCAAATTACTGCACGGTAGTTACACCTAAACAACCCCTGTCAAAGAAAAGTCAGAGGTTAGAACAAAAGTAAGGAAGGGAAGGGGAGAAGAACTTTTTTTTTTTGAGAAGGAGCAGTGGAGTGAAGCAGAAGCGAGGGGCATGGTCATTCACCAAGGTGCTCCTGGAAGAGGTGAGTCTTCAGACGACGCTTGAAGACAGCGAGGGTCTCCGCAGATCTGATCAGAAGAGGGAGTTCGTTCCACCACTGGGGGGGCAAGACTGAGAAGAGCCTCTTCTTTTGAGCAGCGGAGGATTGAGACGAGCCGTGCTTGAAGCCCTGAGAGGAGAGCCCTTGTTTTGGAGCTAAAAGTAAAGTTATATACTATGATGGTGTAAGCTTCAGTAACATTATCTGTGGTAACAGACAATTAGCGTTTGTCCATTTATCTTAAAGACTTTACATTAACACACACTGGTTATTATATTGACTGTACAATGTACATTAATTAGCTAATGCATCCCTTATAAATTTGAATAACCGGTTGAACAATACTATAATTATATTACATAAAATTTAAGACGTACTGGCTATATGGTAGAAACTTATATTTGCATAATTATTTACAGTTTTAACTAAAATGAACTTTTTTCAAAGCAAACAAACAAATTATATAATTAAATAAATGTGTTTAGTAAACAGACAGCATCTATTCTGAGGGAACAGTCCTATTTCACACAGAAGAGTATTGTGTCAATTCATGAGATATATATACGTCCACAAACAATCTGAACATATGAATTATGATCTAATTCACCTTGACAAACCATGGGTTAGAAACCTATGGTTTAGTTCTCATACCAAGAAGAACAAAGCAGTTTGTGACTGCATAACCATCCTGCTATATACAGCCTACAGACGGAAAAGTCAGTGCCCACATCTGCCAGAGCAACGTCTCACTTTGTTGAGTACACATTCACTGGGTTTGAGAATCTGAGGCAAGGGCCCCAAAGCCAGTTGAGAGTGCTTCTCCAAACACTTGGTTGCTTGGAAACCTCGCTGGAACCCCGAGTTGGAACATGTAATGGGTGCCCCCCCCCTTTCGCTCTGTGCTCTGAGCTGGGGAAAAGTCTCTCTAATGAGTGTTTGCACCCCATCAAGTCTCCATTGTCCAGACCTCATTAGCACAAGGCTGCTCTCAAAGCACAGTGGGACCAGTCGCATCATGAAAAAGCGCAGCCAGAAGTCAACGACAGCCAACACGCAACATTTAGAGACACAGAGTTAAAGGGCATGGTAATTAACATCCGAATGCTAATTGGCACTGACCTTTGTGGCATTTAGCCATACACTAGCTTTCTTCAAGGTGTTTGACTTCGACCACCCTGGTAGCAAGAAATGGTTCCATTAAGATAAAAGTGACATGACAAATTTCTAAATACTTCAGTGATTCCCAACTTATGTGAAGTTAACCTTAAGCAATCCATGAAAACCCCCATTGTCTGACCTATTCCTCAAGGCCAAAACCATCTTGAGTCAAGTGCTCACAAGGGTGGAAGTTCTGCCTCTTGACACTGCGTCTCTCCACTCCTTAAAATGCATTTCTTACAAAATGAATGGCTAGCTTCAATAAACGAAATCAGGTTACAAAGTCAGATTCCAGGGCCCAACGTCTTTTTCTCCCGGAGTGGAGATTGTGACTTTGGCTCTCTGCATGAGACAACAGCTAAAGCCACCCTGTTCTAATCAGGTCTGAGAATGTTTTCTCTGTTTTATTGCATCAAAGTCATTAACCATAAAGCCCCATGGGAAGAGCTGTATTTGTGTCCCAGCCAGAAAATTCCCCAACTATGAAAGCAGCTGGTCTAAAAGAAACAAGTAAGCATTCCTTCTAGAAATGTTTTAGTGGAAAATTAATAGTGATTTTTTTTCTGCACATCAGCCAGGAGAATTAGAAAGAGTGACTTTCCGCAAGACTGTCTGGTCCCTGAGTAAATATCCCTGACACTGAAAGTGATTTTTATTGTCTAGACAACAAGCCACAGATGTCAACACCGTAGTCATACCTCAATTGTGTGTGAAAGCGCTTTCCCAGGCCTCTTTGGCTGCAGAATCATTTCCAGTTTGTTATTCAAGACTCACCTGCAATATCCCCACTCATTTCCCTGACAGACGGTCTCGGAGAATTGAGGTGACAAGATTTAGTATAATATCTGTTGCAGGAAATAGTTTAACAGTGTGTCTGCATATATCACTGCAGACGGAGAGCAAGAACAGGAGAGGGAGAGAAAAATGAATGGCATAGTGTAACTGAATACTCTAATTACACCAAGACCTGAGGTATCCCAAGGGGTCTAGCAGGTGTCTCTCCACTTTTCGTGTGAGGCCCACTGCTTCTTGACCAATCATCTCGCAGAGGATGGCCCTTGGAGCCAATCATGTCTTAGTGTGCAGCTAGGGGAACCAATCCCATCTTAGCATTAAGATCAAAGGGTCAACTTTGATCTCTCTTCAGAAGGACTTCCCCTCACACAAAGCAAACCAAGATTTTACAAGCATTCCTACACTTAGCTGCATGTGTTTGCGCATGGTCTTAACATTCCACCTCTTCTGGTTACCAGTAACTAGCCATTGTCCAGATTTCCCTAAGCAACTCCGAGATCAAACCTTGCATCAACTTCTCAAGGGCCCAGAAACTCTAAGAGGACAATCAACAGTCTCTTAATGCCAGACAGGAATTAGTCTGAATAAAAGGCTATCCAAGAAGCAGGAAATGAACTATTCTTCGTCCCCAAGTAGAGACACATGAAAGCTTTTTTGCATGTGTCCGACCACTCTTTCCTGATGTACCACATTATTGAGCAAGATCAAAACAATCCCTTATTCTAGATGTCCACCTGAACAGATCCGAAACCTATTCAGTCTCAAATGGCACTGTAACATTTTGCCAAACCGCTCCAGGCTTCCCAACTGTAGAACCAGATGTCACGGGGGTAAACGACCCTCTGTTTGGGGCAGCGCAGTTGCCATCCCAACCCAGCACGGTTGACATGCTGCCACCAGCAATAGCAAATGACCCAAGCCTCTTCATGAGAAACTACGGAACCAAACTGGAGCCAAAACTCGCAGCTAATCCTGTGGTGCGCCCTCACAAACTCACCCAAGCTCAAATGATTCTAAACTTGGCCAGAACGCACTATAACTTGTGGTCGATGTTTTGACATGCTCATCTAGCACATAATGATGGAGCCAATGAAAACGAGGCCAGGGCCATGTTTTTCTTTTTCAGTTCAAATGCAGTCAGTGCTAGTTTCTGGGATTGAGAGATGCTGAAATAAAGTTCAGCGTTGAGCATTTGTGATATGTGGGATGTTATACTGGGATAACAAGTCAGGAGTGAGCTCTCAGAAGGAATGGAAGATAACCACAAGAATGCACACTTACAGCCAATGGCAAGACTAATGCATGACTTTAATAGCTAACATTCCAGCTAAATATAATTTTCTGCCAAAGGCAGTTGTGTTTTCTCTATTTGTTATTATGATTATCATGGTGGTCAGGAATGTCTCGTCTGTCGTTGTGAATTACCCATATTTAACCTCAGACCTGCAGTACAAAGAGTCCAGAGAAATGCCAGTTGAGATTATCTATATCATGCTGAGCATGGTCATATATTTTTTCCTGTCCCATTAAGTAATTACTCAGACAAACACATACTGTGGAGATTCTTGCACTGATTTACTGCGTTAAGTGTAAGATTAAAAGGTTATCTTTCTAATGCATGACTAAAAAGTCAATATGACATTGAAGAAGGTGCAGTGCATTTCTTCAGACTTTGTAGGCCGGTACGGTACATGCAACCATGTGTTGACCTCAAAGGTGAGGCCAAGCACTGGACTAAAGAACACTGGAAGTTCTTCTTTGCCCTGGACCGCATTTAATGGTCAGTGAAAATAGTCCCTGTGTGTGGTGAGAGGTGATTGGTGGGATGTTTATAGTTAGTGTTCAATGTCACAGCATCTGAGTGCAGTTGTGAGGGGTTCCAGGTAACAGTTGTTGTTCTAAAACCACTACATCATGGTCATCAAAAACAAGTCTCACAATGTTTTCTTTTCAGGTCCCCACAACCTGATCACTGGCTGATATTTACACAGTTATGTGTAAATGTGCTACATGAAGAAAACCACTGGAAAGTGCTGTGGCCAATGAGCACTGGTGTGTTTTTGCGAAAAGCAAAAACCAAAAAAAGAAATTTGGCAACCTCTTTCCCCATACAGCTGGCTTATGAAGTGCTAGCTTGTTCCAGCAGTGATTAATGACATCCAATACCAAAAGAGTCTAAAACAATCACGCTAGCTGCAACTAGCAAAGTCCATATTTCAGAGACAAATTTGCAGAATTAGCCTGTTGAAATACCTGCACTGTGGCCAAAGAATTCACAAAGCCAGTGATTTGAATGACCTTTCCATGCACAATCACGTTATAAATCTTTGATCTATATATATAAATATATATACACTACCGAGCAAAAGTTTTAGAACACCCCAGTGTTTCAAGCTTTTTTTAAATTGAAATTCAAACAGTTCAAGTCCAATTAATGAAATGGTACAAAGGATAGAGCTGAACTGCGAGAGGTTTAAAAATGGTAAGGTTACCCAGAAGTGGGAAATAATTCTGTAGCCCCATGCAGGACCTCTGGTATGTGCCGAGTTGGTCGGGTTCCAACAGCAAGATAGAGACCCAAAACATAAGTCCAAGCTCTGTCAGAACTACCTCAGAAAAAAGAACAAGATGGTGAGCTGGAAAACATGGAGTGGCCAGAAGTCTCCAGACTACAGATCTACAATACAGCTATTTGAAAAAAATAATTTAAATTACATTTTGAGATTGAATTTAAAGAGAATTCCACTGATTTTTCCACTAGCGCCATCTGCCATGATGAAGGGCCTTCAGTGGTCTAACCATAGGCGTCCTGTTCATTAAGGGACCTCTGTATCTCATTTAATCAGAAGTGTTTTACTTAAAAGTTTAAGCTTTTTAAAGCCTAAGTTTTACCCCAAGATAAAAAAGTAGCACAAATTCCTAACATGAGAATTCAATTGCAGTGATGTAAGCACAAGCATCATTGCACATTTCTTGTGCAGTAAATACTCATTTGCTTGTCAGTGAAAGTACAGAGTGTGTTGAGCCCAAGATAGAGGTTAATAATACAGTGCTGGCAGATTTTGAAGGCATACATACTGCGTAAGCTGCTGTGATTGCTCTGGGCCTTGCTAAAACATCTTCCTGTTTATTCAGACTGAGTGCATGCTGGCCCGCTTGTAACTGTCATTTGGACATGAGTAAGACTCAAATAAAGTCATTTGAACCACGAGCGCCTGTGTGTACCTGTATATTTTCCTTAGCTGACGCCAGGCTGTTAAAGTGATGTTGTCTTTGATTAGCGCACGCTAACAGCTGTGTGGCAAGCAGGACAGCACATGTGTAAGCAGTGTGGGCCTGTATAGGTGTGGAACTGTCTCAAGGACAATGACCTCTTTATATGCTCAACCTTAAAGGCATGACTTCACCCGTTAGCACCCTCTTCAGACCACAGTTGGGCCAGAGATTATGCTACTGGTCTTAGCAAATCTATCAGTGTGCTCTAACTCAAAAGGAGCTTAGTGTTGGTCTGTTTCCATTAAATATCACACACACACACACACACACACACACACACGTGTACATATGTATGTGTGTGTGTGAGATTACATGTACAGTCTTCCAGTGTCTTGGAGTGGCCACTGCAAAGGCCCAGTTACCCTTTAGCTTCAGTCGGGCTCAGGAAACAGCCTAGAGGAGTTGGTCCATTGATCTTAGGGGTCTTGGAGTGAATAAACACGACGCACGTCTGATACATAGAAACGGGATTGGCTATGCAAGACTCTAAGAACAAACAAAAAAAAAACCCTCCAAACTGAATCCTAAAACAAACTGGAAGCCTGAAAAGAAATGCTAAAACCAAAGTGAAATGGTCTCTGCTTTGTATGAGGTAGGAGACATGCAGCATTTTGGATCAACTGGAGATGAGATAGACCTGGCCTGACGAAAATAGAGAGAACTACAACAGTCTTGAGAAGAGATGAAGACATGAAAAATAATAATAAATAATTTCTCTAGATCCTGAATGGTTTGACTGAAGACAGATGTTTGCTTACTGAACTTAAATTCAGGACAAAACGCCAGATTTGTCACTATTTAACCAACCTCCAACTGACAGCGACATGGATCATTGGACTTAGTATCCTGGATTTTGGGGTTTCACAGAGAGATAAGGACATTTTAGCTAATAACCATTAAACCCAGTAACATATGCTTTCCACACATGCTTTTGATTCCATGACAGCCCAAATTGTTGTCTGTAGCTTCCAGCTAACTCAGACTTTTCTCTGCTGAAACAGCGAAGACCGGGTTTGACCATTCCTATTACTTTCAGTGGCATTCTAAAATATCAGGCTATTCCAATTTCACATTTGGGTTCTTCGATTTACCCCACTTCCTCCTTACTTTTGTTAGCTTTACATATTCATGAGTAATCTGGCAGGAGGGAAGCAGTCCCAGCTAAAGGCTAACGTAACAGGCATTATCATTTGCAATGTCAAGTTTGTTTTGATCTCCATTTGGTGTTTAGATTTGGATAAAACTCTGTGGACTCACGGTCAGGTTCAAGTCCAAAATTGTGGCTCAGGAAGCACAGAATGTTCTCAAGCTTCCTTTAGGCTTGTATCAAAGCTCTAAACCTGAGTTTTTAAAAGAACTAGCCTGATGTATTGACCAGCAGTGGCTTTGTTTCTTCTATTTAAAGTAACCAGAGAAGAGAGTTAGGCTAAAACAGACGACAGTATTGAAAGCACGAGGAGTAGACGATGAGGGAAGGGTGTATAATGGGTTCCTCAGGTGTAACATCATTTATAAATCTACTTCTTATTAGGCCTGCACAGCAAAAATATTAGAATCAATGTGTTGTCCAGTTCTCAGCAGAAGACAGAAGACCAGGCAGAAAGCAGATTTAACTTTTAGTGTAAATTAGCAAGGGACTTTGTTTTATTTCTGCACTACTAATGAGGTATGAGAGGAAGCCTCGCTGAAAGATATTCAGGCAATAGCCTGGACTGTAGGAGAATAGCCAAGAGCATCAATAGTGGAAATATGGCTGGACCTGGGAGTGAATGTGGTTTCTTGACGTACTGAGTGTGCGGTTTCTAGTCTCAGCTATATGGGCAGTTACGTAATCTCAAATAGACTTGCTTATGTGGTTTCTGACAGTGTATGGCCCTCTGTTGACTATACATTTTGCGGGAGAATTGGGATGGTAGAAGCTTCATTTACTTGTTAGTTCAATTAGCCCTGGAGCTCTAGTGCAAGACAAAAGAAGTAAACTCCAGACACCAAACATGGCTGGTCAACTTAATTTTGGGCTAAGGAGGAAATTCGTTCATTCATTTCTTTAACCGTTTAATCCTTACTAGGGTCGCAAGTACCCAAAACCTATCCCGGGATCAATGGGCAGGGTGCCAGCCCACCGCAGTACAGGGGAAATTCCAGGGAAAATTTCTGGAATCAGTAGCTTGTGTGAATGAGCTAACTTTCGATTCAACCTATGGCCTGACTGATATGCAAATTCTAAGGCTTTTATATTTATAATACCAATTTTAAGGGGTTAAACTAATAATATCTGTTGTATTTCTACTTTAGATTTTAATTTTATACTTCCTAAACTGAAATAAAGAACAGAAATTCACTCTTTATTAAAAAGTGAACACTGGAGGTGGAGCTATCCACAATTCCTTGTGGTTTTGATATGTGTTAATTCACTCTTTTTGGTTGTGTCCTTATTTCTCTTTTTAAATATGTACAAGGCAGTCAAACGTCTGAAACCACATTTTTTATTTTCGCCTGAAAACAAACAGAAATAAACTACATAAAGTTTCCTTTAAAAAAAAAAGGAAAGTTTTGATCAGTGAAATGTTGAAAATATTCAAGACTCTTCAACTCAATATTCAAGACGTTGGACCCACATAAGCATGCATGTATTCTGTGAAATGTGCTTACAGTTGTGTGCAAAATTTGGGCGACCCTGGTCAAATGACGTTTTTGTAGATATTCTAATCGATAATAAGTACACACCTTTTTCAGAGAACAGGTGTCTGCACATTTTAATACACAATTATAGTTTATTTGCTGAATTTAACATGCTGGAGAACATATTGCAAAAGTAATTGTTCCTATATGTTGAATTAAATTATTATGTGATCAGTTTTGCAGAAAAAAAAGGCAAGTTAAGTTCCCTGTGAAGGATGTGTTAACTTATTTTCATTAGGAGTGTTTAAATTTTTGCATACATCTGCATTTACTTACTTGATGTTACTTTACCGTGTAAATTGCATAGTTCATTATAGATGAAATAGTTTATTATATATGATACTACCAGATACATTTGGCGTCATCACACACACACACACACACACACACACACACACACACACCATAGAATCTTACACCATCCTCTCATTAGTAATGTGACCGACATCGTTGAGTGTTTTGGTTGTTCAGAGCTGCTCGCTGCCAGCAGACTTTAATGATGGATCATTTAACGGACTATTAAATATTATTCTGGGTTTATGCGTATCCAGCCCGAGCCACGTCCAGTTAAACAAATACAAACTGGGTTAGTAGTTGCCAAAATTTGAGAACAAAACAGCTCAGGATGAGGACCGTGGATTAAGCATAACAGATTTGATTCCTCAGTTCTTTTTTCACAAAAAGGCCGACTGTCACAGACAGCTGAGGAATGCATAACAAATCGTGGGTTTGGCCAATCCGGCGGACGTTATTTCTTGTCGTCCGCGAAGATGGTACAGCTGTTCGCGTGTAAATATTATCCAGCTCCTGCTGAAAAACTCTCACCCTGTTGCTCATTCACAAAATCCCTCGGTTCTCCATCCGAGAAGGAAAAAACATCAGCTAAACCTCACAAGTGCAATAGCGGGAAATCATCTGCAGAGGCCAGGAGGTCATCCAGCTCGCTCTGGCTCAGGCTGCAAAGACTCTGAACACTCGTTCATTCATGCTCCATTTAAAATATGTTTGCACACTGAGAAGAGTTTGAATTCAGGATGAGGTTTTGTTTGTCGATTGCCCAAAATGAAGTGTGGGTGGAGCAAAGCTGAAGGCGAAACGACAATACAGGATCTGCCATTGATCTTCTAAATAAGCCAGTGCAAACAATTGCAAATGTTACTAAGGGGTACACTTGGATTTGTTTTTGTGGGGAGGTGATTGTATTTGTTGAGGGAGAGCATGAAAGTGATCAGAAAGGAGCAAAGGTCCAGGTGGTTGGGGCTCAGCATGGGGTCGAATAGGGGGTGATCATATTTGTCAAGCAGGAAAGCATCATATTTGTCCAATAGGGGGCATTGTATTTCTTGAAAGGGGAAGATCAGACCTGTTGAAGAGAAGGTCAGTTGAGAAAATTCATAGAAAAGTGTAGGTGTGTGTGGGCAATTTAGCTGCTGTGAATTGTTCAGTGACTACTATTATTTATTCATTAATGGCTATGAAATATTCAGTATCTACTATTAATTATTTATGAACTACCATAAAATGGTTCAGTACGTCTTATCAGTCATTTAGTAATTATTATGAATCATTCAATAAGTACATCAAATTATTTAGTATTATAACTTATAGTACTTACTACTTTGATTTGTTCAGTAATTAATGTGGCTGAATACACAAACAAGTGCTTAGGGTGTAAAGGATTAATGAATACATCATAGTAATTCCTGAGTGATTTTTAGTAGTTAATGAGTAATTCATACAGAATGATAAATAGAACTCACTGAACAATGTTTTGATATTTTTGCTTTAAATAAGTATCATAAGCTCTAATCAAGTGCTATCAATGTGGATGAGGCTGCAGCAAAAAGTTACTGACAAATCAGGAAGGCTAAGAAAGACAAATAAATCTGACTTTACTTTGTTGAAATTGTCTTGGCAGATGAGAGGCAGAGTTAGAGAGAGAGAGAGAGAGAGAGAGAGAGAGAGAGAGAGAGAGAGAGAGAGAAAGAGAGAGAGAGAGAAAGAGAGAAA